>APFE030030854.1:4180-75128 GCA_000404065.3 Pinus taeda | reverse complement strand
ATATAGGACCAGATATATATTGACCACACAAATGCATATATTATCAGACATACAAGAATGTGGAGGAAAACTTGAATAGCTCTATTGATATAAATATTAGAAGAGAGGATTACAACCCATTGATCTGACCCAGCATCATCCTCCCAACATGAAAGCCCTTATTCACCTCATGAAAAGCTTAGATCACCCAACACTATGATATTCCACCAGGAAACCAAGAACACTTCCTTACAAGATACAAGATTCCAGCCCTCAACCTCTAGATCTCTGGGATGAGGGATCCATATATAGATATTTGTAGAGGTGTGAGTTAGCTCTGGGTTTTTGATTATTGTCATTCCACTGATAATTCTTGTTTCCACTTGGAGATTTCATTGATCTCTTATTTATCCCTGGGTGAATTCTGAGAGGCAAGTGTCATATGAGAAGTTTCTAGAAGATTCCTTGATCATCCACTTAATAAAACTGTCTCGGCCACTTGTCTATTCTCGCTCATCGCACCCTATATAAGGACTTTTCAGTATGCATCACACCTCCTGTTTGTAGTAGGTGCGATGCATCACACCCTGACCATGGAGCAAGTGAGATGATCCACTTTTGACCAGTTCTGAGTAGTTTTTCATGGAGAAATTATGGGAGATGATGTAATCATCTGATCTTGTTCCTTTAGGGTATGAAACAACACTTTTAGGGACTTAGAAGCCCTTGGTTTATGGACATATGTGATTGGGGTTGCAGTGCCCAAATATGTCTATAACAATTGCCCCCTAAAGCATGAGGTCGTAAATCTTTTGATGTCGGGTGAAATCCTTTATCATGAGGACCCGAGGTTTTTCGAACTGGAAGGAAACCTATAATAAGATACAATACAATACATTATCTTCATAATATTTTCATGATCTAGCTGAGGCGGGCATTCCCATGCTCAGCTTTATAAATCATTTTCATGTACATAGGACAAACAACCGTCTGTGTGGCAGACTAATGATTCTGGTAGAGCCACCATCCTTTGGTTTGGATGATTATCTGTGCAACAATGATGTACATTTGATGTCCTTATTTTCCTGAATATATCGCAGCCTAGATGGATGAAACTAGATCCGGGGTCTTCGAAAATCATTCAATCTTCACCCGAAGTACAAGTCGATCCATGTGAAAAGATGTTCTGGAGTTGAACATGGAAAGACATCGTCTGATTACCAGCCAATGATGTAAGTTGTTAACAGGCGCGAGAGGAATCACCAATAATGATGATGACCCTCAAGGTATGACAGTACAATTCATGTGTTGTGAAAAAGGGACTTGGCGTCGAACACCACGCAAAATCTTTTGGTCGAATGCCATTGATGTAAACCTGTCGCCGGAAGTGAGAAACTTGCCATTGAGGCATGCAAGCTTCAAAGTACTGAAAGGGTTGTTCCTAGGTCGAATTCTTAGATAATGCGCTGTTGTCAACAAGAAGTGACCCGTCATAGGAGGGCCTTAATGAATCGCACATATATGACATAGAACAGAGCAAATGATTTTGTGGAGGTGAAAATGATTTTATGATACAGGGTTCAAGGTGGCGATCATGAAAGAATGAAGGGTGAAGGTATTTCTGTGGGTGAGACATAAGCTGGGTTGGTGAATTCTCTGATCGACTTCTCTTGAACATATCAGCGACACTGAAATGGATTGGTAGAGTTAACCCCAAAGATGGATGGTATGGAGGACCCATGGTAATATGACCGGTGAATGGAATAACCCAACCCGACTCAATCATGGTGATGGAGTGAAAGTGTCATGTTCAAGAGTGACTTGCTACTAGTAAAGTTTCTTCAAGTTTTCTTCCCAATTTTTCCCCAATCATTGTTGACCAGTGCCTTTTTATTTTTATCAAGCTTGAGGAGAATAACATATGCTTGTTCTATAATTTTCCCTTCGGGAAAACCCGTCACTATGTTTTAATGAGCCTAGCGATAGTGAAACTTGTTCTTGTTTTTATGGACAAGTTTGTCGCTATTGGTTTTAATGAGTTTAACGACAAAGACAACTCGGTCCTTTTTCAATTTTAGAAAGTCTGAAAAAGGGATAGAAAGGAAACTCCAGTAATCCTTTTTTGTCATATAATACCTTAAGTCGGAAAAAGTATAAAATAATAAGAAAGGGATGAATTTTCGATAGTTTTAACAAACCGAACAAGACAAGCACTCGATCTTTTTGTGTAATAATCCCTCAGGTCCAAAAAGATTAAAATCTAGAGGAGGGATATCACTTCTGATAGCTTTAACGAGCTGGAGAGGCCAATTTCTCAGCAATCTTTTCATATTTTACGAGTCAGATGAAAAGAGCTTAAAGGAGTCTTTTTTTAGGAACGAGTGATATTTTCGGGTAGCAGCTAGTTCCAAGTAAGGTTTGGAATCTTCCAATCGCGGTAGTGTTACAAGGATGGCTAATAGAATCACTCATCGCAGTTGTTCCTCAAAAGGGTAAACAATCAAATGGAGGCATATGATCAGCTAAAATAGAGTGGAGGTGATGGTAAGAACACGACCAAGGCTCAAAAAGCTGATGATAATGAATTCACAATGGTTATTTACCGGAGGTTGGTTCATTTTTTAATGAGCTTAAACTTTGGTGGAACATATGCTCATTTCTTAGGTTTAATTTATAACGAGCTTGAACTTTGCGTAAAATTGCTCGTGCCTAGGTTTATTTTTTAATGAACTTGAACTTTGCAGAAACATTGCTCATGGTGAGTTTATTTTTTAACGAGCTTGAAGCCCGTGATAACACTACTTGGGGCCTGGTTTATTTTTTAATGAGCTTGAACCATACGAAAACATATGCTCAAATTTGGTTTCATGTTTACACAATCTTGAAATGAAAAACTATGGCCCCAGCATAGTAACGCAAATCGAGGTGCATGCCCCCAAGCTTCATTGCATTCAACACGGTGGTTGGAATGAAGGTTTACCTTTGAGATCTTTGAAAGACTCGACTTGGATTTGGAAAGCGAGTTGTTTCATTTTCTAATGAGGTTGACACAGTAAAAGAACAATCCTCATAATCCATCGTATTTACAGTATTTGATAGAAAATCAAAAACTGAAGGATGATTAGGGTTGCTGGAATAATCTTTGTGGTAATCTTCCCATGGTGCCTCTCCTATCATCATTGACTGAATGATTCCTTCGTCTATAGAATGTATATGTGACCAAGGATCTGAAGAGATATCATATTCCTTAGACCTATCTATCCAAACACTCGATGAGCGTTGATTTGGGTTTTCCCCCCAGGCCAAGAAAATTGATTGCTACAATATTTCTAAAATGGTGATGATCCATGCTGTCAAAATGTTTAGGAATCTTCTGAATCTAGAATATATCATATTGCAGGTTCCCACTGTGGCCACTTTCACCATATTTTTTGGAGGCGGTAGGGCAAAAGTACCCATCAATGTAGGGTCTGTTAATAGGCCTACTCCGATATTTTGAAGCAACTAAGAGCTTCTGTGGATCATTGAAATGCTTCCCGTAACTTGTGAACTGTTGGGGAGAAAGGTTTGTTGGTTGACGATTGTAATCCCTCCTTGAAAAGGAAATGCAATCTTTCTGAAGTATGTCGATACAACAACAGCCATAGCATAAATACAGGGTCTTCCCAGTAGGATGTTGTAATCAAGGTTTCCATCGATAACTTCAACATCAATTTCTATTGTTTTGCCCCCCAGTTCGACTTGCAAGTTACTTAAAATCCCGTATGGAGTGTATGTTCGTCCATCAAATGATTTTAACGTTATTGACGATCGTGACAAGGGTGGTGAGCCTAACTTTTTCCAGCAACTCATTGACATAATACATGTAGATGCCCCCTCATCAATAATTGTTCGATGAACAATTTTTTTGAGGCCTTTCACTTGAATAAGGAAAGCGAGTTGAGCTAGTAACTGAGGGTCATATCCTTTATGATTAAAGGCCACAAGATTGGAATCTGTTGGGTCAATCCCACCTATTGCTGATAATAGAACCTACTTCTGGGAGGGGCAATTTTGCAGTACCTCAAGTGTCGACATAGCGAACGGCGATTGGGCCAGGTCCTCTACTATATTATAATTATGTGCTATTCTGGCACGAGGATTAAATGTCGATTTGTGTACTACTCCCTTTGGCGGCTTTATCGTTAGCTCAGGAATGATGGGTGGCAAAACTTCGGTCGAAGTTGTCGTCGAACTACTAGGTTGATCAGTAGCCTTGTTGTTCGACAGCTGTGGATTCTCGTAATAGTTATTCCTTGTTGATATCAAAGCATTATTTTGCTTTTTTGAAATGGACAACATAAGCACTTGGGATGGGGAAGCATTGTCACTAGCAACCATATTGGTTCCTGGGTTTGGAAATGGATCAGTCAATACCGTTGAGGTTTTTGAACTCTTAAAGAGTTTCTTGACTTCAGCTTTATGTGGACAATCTCTCGTCCGATGATCCTCATCGCATATCTGACACCTCGCAAGGGATTTCCTTTGCCCAGAAGGGTTTGCAGAAGATTTTTTAGGAGACAACTCATCCTGCTTCTTCTTTCTCCTTTTCTTTTTCTTCTTGCCCCTTGGTTGCTTCAGTTGTTTTCCCTTGTCGGATGACATGGCCTTAGCCTCCAAGGCAAGAAGTTCCTCATTTGCATTTTGACTAGAGACCGTACAAGCTTTCTTTGATGTAGCTTTTACAATTTTCGTGCTAGTCATACCTATCACACTATCACCGGAATGAGAGTCTTTGTTTAATTTAGGAGGAGGAAGAATGGAAAATTCTGGTCTAGGAGCATCAGGTATTTTGTCATAGAGCGTGCCAGACTGAGTATAGATCAAGTCTAGATATTGTGCATGAGCAATGACTTGCTCTTCAGTGATGACTCCTCCCTTTGCCACATCTTCTGTGATAGAAGGTAACAATGACTTAATAAACCATTCAGCTAACAGCTAATCAGGAACATATTTTTTTACCATTCTATGACGACGCCACCACTCATGGATATGATTAGATATGTGAGTGGCTGTCATTTGTTTGAAATTGGTAAGAAGCTCAGTTCTTGTTTCATACCTTATGGGTAACTGAAAATGGGTTAAAAAGGTTGTGGCAAGGGTTCTGAAGTTATCAAATGAAGCTCTTGGAAATTCAACGTACCATTTTACTGTTGGACCAGTTAACATTCACTGAAAAAGGTGAAGCCTAATCGAATCATCATTCACAGTGTTGGATGAACACCATAGATGAAAATTCATCACATGATTCGATGGATCTTCACCTAGATTTCCATTAAATTTAAGAATATCTAACGGAAGTTTATGAGGAATCGCCGGCCACCAAGGGGCATAAGAAATTGGATCATTCGTCAGCTGGTTTAAATCTGGTAACTCTAAAGTCGCCATAAAGGGCAACTATTGATTCAGGTTTGGCGAAGCATACCCAGGATAGGATAGTATCGTCTGAGCAGTGGGTCTTTGCATACCAGCATAATGCATTTGATGCTGATAACTTTGGTAAGGTTGATGAGCATAACCATTATGAAATCATTGATGTAGATCGTTTTGAATATGCGTCTGCCCATTATTTGCAAAGATTTGTTGCTCAGATCCTTAGTAAGCTTGTTGGAATTGTGGTTGTTGATACTGCATCAGCCATGGTTGTGAAACCATTTTCTATTGTCCAATACTAGCCATTTCACCAAGATGAGGGTTAATAGTACCCATTTGAACCTGGGTCGCTCTGGTTAGGGAACCACTAATCGGTGATTGCGGTTGTGTCGTGGAGACAGGAGGTCGTTGTATTACGAGCTAAGAAACTTGAGGTTGACATACAACAGGAAATGCTTGTACTTGCGATACTGTCACAATGGCCGGTGTAGTGGGCATATTTGACATAAGTACGCTTTGTTGCATTGAGTATACAACTCTTGGTTGTTGAGGCAGTATTGGCACCCAACTGCTGGATGTAATTCCAACATGACCCGAATTCTATTGGGAACTACCATATGGTTGTTCTCCTAGAGGAAACAACGAAAGGGCATATTACCCCCCATATGGCGGCTATCCAGTGCTCAAAGGAATGATCGGCCTTTGGGGATCAGACTGCCTAAATTGATACTGTTGTGAAGGATCAATTTGTTGAGACTCAACATAAGAGATTCCATATATTATTCCAGAAGAACAAATGGGAACATACCATACTGTCGAAACAATCCCTAGATGGACTCCATCTAGCGGTTGAGAGCTAGTTGGGACAGATGGTATACCGGCGAAAATTGTTGGAGTAGTAGCAGGGGGCTCTGCTGCTGCTGAATCAAATGACACAGTCCTAGATGTCGACAGTTGTTCAAACATATCTAGCCTATCCAAAATATTTCCTAGCGATTCTACAGGAACTTGCGATGAAGGGAGACTAACTTCTGATGAAGAAGGATATAGGGTGATCCCGGCTCCACAATGCGATGGAGTACTAGACGAAGGATCGTCCACAATCTCTTCTATAGGAATCAAACCAGGTGGGAGAGGTAGATTGTCAGGTCCACAAAATATTTTTGGTGCCGAAGAAGGTATAGGTTCTGCAGCGACAGATGTTTGGGGAATAGCACCTTCCAAATTAGCTGTAGATGGAGCTGGTTCAGGACTAGAAGTGTTTACTGTTACACTAGGATCAGTTCTAATGTCCTCTTGTGGCTGTGGAATTTCTTCTATAGAGGTAGGGATACCAGAAATGGTTGGAGTAACCAGAATCTCTGAGGATGTCGGAACACTTGTTCCAACCAAACCAAGTGACTTTGATCTGGTTAAACGAGTTCACTTTGTCTGGAATAGTTTCATTTTCAGAGTCAAAGACGGTTGACTCATTAATCTCCGCGAACGATGGGGTTTCAATTGACTTTCTTCCACGATTGCAAATTACTTGATCAACTCAAAATAAAGGGGAAAATAATTCTGAATTAAATGAAATTTAGACACTTTGACACAAATTTATTTTTCAATTTTTAAGAGTAGAGAAAAAGCTAAAGATGACTCTAGTCGCTTTCGATTTTTAATGACCTTGAAGTGACAAGTGCTCAGATGGACCTTTTCCTTTAAGGAGTCTGAAAAGGAGCGAAAGAGACTACTCTGGAAGTCTAGATGGAGGGATTACCAAACCAATCGTAAAACTGCAGAATACCTTTTACGGTACGGCAGTCAATCTTCCTGAATGCTGTGTTCAGTGCATTGCGATTGATAGGGCGATAGACACGGCTTCCTAAGGATAAAGGATATAGCCTATTGTGGTCTCCCAATATATACTCGACGGTATGTGGGAGCACAAGTCTGTACTGGCACTTGTCATCTCAAAGAGGAGGAATCACCCAACCTACGTTGAAAGTGATAGTTACCAGGCTTTACGACGCCAGAATACATCTCTAGCCTAGACTTCTAAATGTTGTGCATTAGGTTCCAAAGCGTTTTTCTATTCATTGAATTTATATTGCAGTTGATCTTTCTTAAGAAGTTTGCCTTTCAGTTTCACTACGTGATGTAGATATACAATTCCTAAAATGCAATCTAAGATGATAAACAATCGTTAAATCTTCTTTTTGCAATGAAAATCCTAGCTACTAAGGAAAGAGAAGCAGAATTCTTTCAACATAGAGCAGAGAGTACACACTAGATGCACTGTCCTAAATCAAACCAACAAGCAGTCTAAATGCAAATGCACATGCATTTATTTTTTTTTGATTTATTAATGTGTGAATGGAAAAAATAATGCTAAGTACAAATCTGAATCATTTCAAGCAACAGTACTAACGATTTTCTCTTCAAAAGACGAAAGGAAGATAATGACAACACTTTGCGATTTTGAATTTAAAATTGCTTTCGACACTTGAAAAACTATTAATTCAAAAAAAATACAAGAGTAACAATGTAATCGACCATCAAGAACAATAGGATTATTTTCTTTGACTAAAAATGACACTTGTGACACTTTCAAATCAAAAGATGACAGCTTGATTACGCTACTTCTTTGTAAAAGAGGACCGTAAATGGCGAACAATACATAAAAAAATTTACAGTTCTTTGTACTATGGAAGCTGAATCATGTAAAGGAAGGGAGTTTCTACAATGGTTTACTGATCATAGATAGAAAAACTCATGAATAAAGCTGAAGAGAGTGAACAAAAAACCAAAATCTAGAAGCAGAAGAGGTCTTATATGATCATCGCACCTGTAACACAGGAAAAGTGCGATGCATCTCACCTACTGCACATGAGAGGTGTGATGCATCTAGATTCCCAAGAAGAGAAGTTGCGATGGTCCAGGGACAAGACTTCAACTTGGTTCTTAGTCACAGTTTGTAGCTTAGTTCAGGGATTTAGGCCGAGCTAATGATAGTCAATAAATGCAAATCACAGGGGTTGATCTAATGAGGCTACTTGAGCCACCACCAGGGCAATTAGGATGTTTTCAAATCAATTGTTCAGTTTATAAACAAAATCCAGAGATAGACTGAAGTAGCATTGATCTACTTCGCACTTGCATAGCAAATGCAGTTCGAAGGCTAGCTGGCTTGACTTCAGGCTCCGTCTGTAAGTTTATAAAGCAAACAAATATAGACAAGCAAACAAACTACTTGCTCCCCAGTGAAGTCACCATTTTGTTATCAGGAAATCTAGTGTCTATGCGGAGCTGCTAGTCCCACTAAGACGGGTAGTTATCTTAGAAACAAACAAATTAAAGTTACTTTTGATTTCCTTTATGAGACGTAGATAGGAGAGGAGCAAAGAATACCAACCACGATCTTTCGCTTGGTTCTCTACTTGTTCCTTTTCCCCTTTGACAGCTCTTTGCCGCTCCTCTCTTGACCACTTCGCTTCAAAGAGTACCTGCAAAGTCAAAGCAGCATAATACCTTCAAAGTGTCGAGATCTACAATCGTAAAGAATATAGGACCAGATATATATTGACCACACACATGCATATATTAGCAAACATACAAGAATGTGGAGGAAAACTTAAATAGCTTTATTGATATAGAGATTAGAAGAGAGGATTACAGCCCATTGATCTGACCCAGTGTCATCCTCCCAACATGAAAGCCCTTCTTCACCTCATGAAAAGCTTAGATCACCCAACACTATGATATTCCACCAGGAAACCAACAACACTTCCTTACAAGATACAAGATTCCAGCCCTCAACCTCTGGATCTTTGGGATGAGTGATCCATATATAGATATTTGTAGAGGTGTGAGTCAGCTCTGGGTTTTTGATTAGTGTCATTCCACTGATATTTCTTGGTTCCACTTGGATATTTCATTGATCTCTTACTCATCCCTAGGAAAATTCTGAGAGGCAAGTGTCATATGAGAAGTTTCTAAAAGATTCCTTGATCATCCACTTAGCAAACTGTCTCTGCCACTTGTCTATTCTCGGTCATCGCACCCTATAGAAGGACTTTTCAATATGCATCGCACCTCCCATGTGTAGTAGGTGTGATGCATCGCACCTTGACCATGGAGCAAGTGAGATGATCTAGTTTTGACTAGTTCCGAGTAGTTTTTCATGGAGAACTTCTAGGAGATGATGTAATCAGCTGACCTTGTTCCTTTAGGGTATGAAACAACACTTTTAGGGACTTAGAAGCCCTTGGTTTATGGACATCTATGATTGGGGTTGCAGTGCCCAAATATGTCTATAACAAGGACTTCACAGGTGCAACTACTGCGAAGTTTCTCGTTGAGTATGTTGATGAGCCCCGGAATTGGGTAAATTGTTGGGCTCATTTTGCCTAGTTGTTCTTCGTCAATCCACCATTTTTCATAGCTTATGCATGTTTTTTGAGTATGTTTAGGTTAGTTGAACGAATAAGGATAGTCACTTGACCAAGGAGGCTAACACGTCGTTAATGCAGATTTTTGGACGAATTTTGGGACTAAGGCCAAGCAATTATGAGCCAAATGATAGCCAAGCATGAAGGAACAAGGGCAAGGATTCGTAGGAAGGGTGTATCTTGCATTAAATGGCCCTTCCTCGAAATCTCCACCCTCAACTCGGAGCTCAGCAGGCCACCAAAATGAATCCTAAAGGCAACCGAGCAGCTTTGTGAAAAGTGACTGTTTACTGGCAGTTTGAATAGCTGAGCCCCTTGAGTCAAGGAGGGTTGCTGAGGACCCTTGTAGTGCATAAATAGGAAGGCTTTCAGCCTTCGTAGGTTACTTTTTGGGCTGTTGTTATTTTGCACTAAAGTGCTATTATTTCTCAGCTCATTTTGTAGCTGCTATTGTATAACTTTCTTGTGAACATGGTTATTTTTGAGTAATGGGAAGCAGCTTTATTTGGCATCAGTTCTGAGTTTCCTTAGGAGCCTGTAGCTCTTGGGGTTGGGCCCAACCCAAGTGCCAAGGCTTCTTTTGTGTATTGTTATTTTCTTTTTATGTCTTTGCAAAATAATTTCTGTTAAGTAGATTAACATCTTCCTGGTTACTTAGGTCATGGTTGACGATTAGAAAGGTTTTCAATGTTCAGATTGAGTTGATAGGTTAATAACAAGGAAGATATTTAGAAAAAGGGCATCAAGCACCTCTGATCTCACCTCTCCCTCAGTGGGATCGTGAGATGGGACAAAGGTGACCTCGCTGCCAACAAAAACATTGTCTTTGCTTCACCATGCAATCATTAGTGTTAGATTCTCATTTGCCGAAGTTGATATCAGTTGTGGTTACCTGTTTAGGTCCATGATTGCTTAGTTGCATAGTTACTTCACATGATCTCATTGCAAATAGACTTATATTCATTTTCTTTGCTGTTACCTAGGTCAAATTATGTCAAAGTAATTAGGTCCTTGATTTTCCAAGTCCTCGTTTGTCCAATTCGAAAAATAACTTGCAGAGCACCTGTAGTACTTCTTCATCTACCTATACTCCATCAATCCCACCTGTTTCATTCTCCAACCCAGATTCTTGCCTCACGTTTGCCATTTGCTCACTTTGCCCTAATTCCCATATTTTTGTGCAACATTGCTCCACTCCTCCTTGAACAAATCCAACCATCCTCGCCACTCCTCAGCTCCATTCACCAATCCTTGGACCTCCTCACACCCTTATCTCACCTCCATACCCACTCCTTCATCTTTCTTCCTCCATCCATCTTCCAAAATCCCATATTTCTGAACATCCTGTAGAAAATTACAGACATCCTGCAGGAATTCCAAAACATCTTGTAGAACCCCTGTAGACTTCCTATAGAAGCTCACGACAATGGTTTCTTGATAGCCAAACTCTGTGAAACTCTCTGGAATGGTGTTAGGGACTCCTTAGGCCCTCTCCGAACCTTCTCAACCTCCTGAAAGCATTTCCTCTCACCAATCCACCTCTACATCGTCAAAAAAAGTTAAATCACATGCGTGATAATTCTGGCAACTTATTCAAAAATTCAAAAAGATGTTTTCTTCAGATTTTACCATAGAAGTATCTTAGACACATCCATTTTACCTTCTTAGGAGTCAATGGCATCTCTCCCAGTAGCTTGCGTCCTCTTTCTTGCATCACTAGGGTTGGCTGGTAAAATTAGGGTTTGCTAGGGTTTACGTTTTCTTTCAAACTTTTCAGTTTCTTTCCGCAAGTAGATTAGCTTCCTTCGAGTTAGCTTCCATCCATAAGTTAAAAAGCTTCTTATCAGAGCTCATAGAAGTTGGCTTAAGCCCCTAGCGGACTTGTGCCAGCTGACCAAGTGACAGCTGCAGCAAGAGCTAGTACTTGTGCATACAACACCGTCGCTTCCAAGTTTGTTACAAACTACTGGGTTGATAAAAGTAAAGAAGGGAGCCCCACGAGTTGCAACATTATTGTTGCAATACTGGAGCCCACCATTCTTTTTGGTGTCATTGTCGGGGAAGCGTCATAGTATTTGTGATTGCTGCTTTTCTTCTATTTTCTACTACCACCTTCTGCTAAGTAGTTTATTTTATTCCCATTCTGCAATTTCATTTCCGCAAAAGTAGATTAGACATTTCTTGCTTTCATTTCATTTTAGCAAGTGTAAATTAGATATTTCCTGCTTTCATAGATTATCATTTCAATTCCGCAATTTCAATTCTGCAAGCATAGATTAGCATTCCAATTTCGCAATTTCAATTTTGCAAGCGTAGCCTATCATTTCATTCCTGCAATTTCATTTCAGCAAAATAGATTAGTGCTTTCCTTCTTTCATTTCAATTCCACATTTTCATTTCAAAAAGACAGATTTTAGTTAGTTGCAATTCAATCTCTTTCAGTTTTGTAGGTACAAGCAGAAAAAAAAAAATAAAATAATAAAAAAAAAACTAAAAATTAAAAATAAAATATATTATATATATATAATATATATATATATATATATATTATATATATATATATATATATATATATTATAATATATATATATATATAATAATATAAATAATAATAATAATAAAATAAAATAAAATAAAAAAAAAATAATAAAATCTTTCATTTCATGCCTCATTGGGAAAAGAGACAATACCGGAAAATTCTTACCCTACACCTCCACCACATCACTGAGTCACCCTTCTCTCTTCTTTGGTGACCATGATCCAAAAGAACCTATAGGTGAACCTCCAGAGATATACGAAGATCCTATAACAGAAGAAGAGCAAGAGAACATCCCTCTCGAGACCATGGCTGAACACAAAAACGGTATAGGAGATAACGAGAGAATATAAGGTGCCTTTCCCATCCGAGAGACCAACGGGGACATGAAAATGAAGAACATAAGCCCCTCAACCTTACCTCATTTCCATGGATTGACCATTGAAGACCCTGATACCTTCCTGTTTGAGTTTGTTGTCCTTTTTCGAACTTATGACTATGTCGAGGCTGAGAAAAAGTTGAAGCTCTTTCCTCTACCCTCAAGGATGTAGTACTACGCTGGTTCATGGGGTTACCTGTAAATAGTATCGCCACTTGGGCTCAGATGCAGCAAGCCTTTAACAACAAATACTGGGACTATTGTAGGTCAAAAGAAACAAAGGGAGAAATCTTTCAGATGACCATGGGAAATGATGAGTCTTTAGAAGACTACAAGGAAAGGTTCCAACTTAGTTATAAACGGGCCAGGTGCACACTTGACCCTGAATCTCTGAAGCTGGTTCTACTCCAAGGAGTCCCTGAAGACTTGCTAGATACCCTTCATTTGCTGGCTGGAGGAGACATCTGCCAACTACCTTATGAGGACATAAAGATTGTGTTAGAAACCATTCTAGGGCAGCCCGGAAAAGAGGTAGAGGGAATCCACTTTCAACTAATACCACATTCTCCAAGCATGAGTTTGCCAATCATATGGAAGACCTCAAAAGTGAGATGAGACAAACCATTTCCATGCAACTTGATACTTTCTGAATCCAACAAAAGAAGGAGGAAGCGGAGAGGGCTTTGGCCATTTTCTGTCCCAGATGTACGAAGAAGCACCCTAAGAACGAGTGTCCATTGCACTCAGTAGAGGTGTGTTTCATTTGTGACAAAGACCACCCCACAAACCAATGCCCAACCTTGCCCAGATTTAAAGCTATGTACTAGGGGACTGAGGCTACCACTGAACCTCTCTACTTCCTCAACCAAAGGAGGCCGCATGGGCCCAGACCTTACTAGCAGGGGATGAAAGGGACATCCCAAGCTTATTATAGCCCCAACCAATTCACTCATATACCTTCTTGGGGTCCCCCTGCTCATCCTTCCTGGTCCGCACCTCCTCCGTGGTCTTATCCATCTCCATACCATACTCAACCTACTGCTCATTCATTTCCCTCACATGTCCAACCACAGCCTTAGTGGAATGCACCTCAGCAGGGGTGGAGACCCCAATACAACTCTCTTCCCACCATTCTACCTCCACCACCTGCTCAACCACAACCATTACCTCCTGCTCCTCCAAGACAACCCCAGATGTCTGCCCAACCGAACCCGAACCCCAACAACAGACAGGCCTAGCAGGTATACACTGGGGAGACAACATACCATACCTATGCTGTGGAGATCCAGGAGATCAACCTACGATCTGGGAAGGTCCTTCCAGACCACCAACTTCCTCCCCCGGAGGATGAGGAAGAAAAACAAGAAAGTGAACCCAAAGCCAATCCACCCTTTCCTGAGCGACTAACAGTAACCACACAACCAAACCCAGAGGAGACTGAACTTCTGGGAGAACTTAAGCAGTTGTGTGTGAAAATACCACTTCTCCAGGCCATAAAGGATGTACCAATATACAAAAAAATGATCAAGGAGAAGTGTTTCAGGCACCCAGGCAGGCGCAAGAGAGATGCCCAAACTATCAATGTCATAGGACAATTGTTCAATCTAATGTTGGGGAAAATTATATGTCCAAAATATTTGGACCCTGGGAGTCCCGTAGTTGATGTCCACATCAATGGAACCATAATCCCCCACACATTGATTGATCTAGGGGCTGCCATTAATGCGATGACCAGGGACACTATGCTTAAACTCAACCTTCAGAGTTCCTTAAGAAAGACCTCGACAGTACTGCAGTTAGCAGACCGCTCCACCGTGACTCCCGAAGGGATTGTGGAAGATGTCCTGGTCTCTGTTGACTCTTGGGAGTACCTTGCGGACTTCTTGGTCCTTCAGCCAAAGGCAAAACTCACTAGATACCCCCTAATTTTGAGAAGGCCTTGGTTAGCCACTACGGATGCTTACATCAGTTATCGAGCTGGAAGCATGACCATCAAGAATGGGCCTATGTCCAAGCACCTAGTCCTCTATCCTCCTGCCCAACCTCTGCTAGAACATGACTTACCACTCTGTTTGGAAGAGGGAGATGAGGACGAGGTCTACTCTGCACCTTTGTGCACAGTGGAAGCCACCAGGGGAGGCGCTCAAACCGAGGATGAGTTGATTGAGAATTTGATCCAAAACCCACCTCCTGGTGCACTATCATTAGCGGAGTTGGTGGAAGATACCCAAGCCAGTGCTTTAGTGGACCTCTGTGTGACTGATCCGACCTCTCCCAGAGTTAAGAGTGTGTAATTTGGCCCCAAAACAACCTTAAAGATCAGCTCCTCCCTATCTCCCTCCCAGGAGAAGGAGCTGTGTAGCTTATTGAACAATCATTTGGATGCTTTCGCTTGGAGCTATAGGGAGATGAAAGGAGTCCGCCCTTCGGTCTGTACCCATCACATCTACATTAAAGAGGATTGTAAACCAATTAGGTAGCCTTAGAGGAGAATGAATCCAGCCCTTAAAGACATCGTCAAGGAAGAGTTGCAAAAGTTATTGGATGCAGGATTCATCTACCCCATCTTCGATAGTGAGTGGGTCTCGCCTCTAGTGCTTGTGCCCAAGAAAAATGGGAAGTGGAGAATCTATGTAGATTACCAAGAACTTAACAAAGCCACCAAGAAGGACCATTTCCCTTTTCCCATCATAGATCAAGTGTTGGATGGACTGGCAGGAAAGAAGTTCTTCTCTTTCCTAGATGGGTTCAGCGGGTATAATCAAATCCAAATCAGCCTGGAAGACCAAGATAAAACCACCTTCACTTGTCCATGGGGTACCTTTGCCTACCGGGTCCTTCCCTTTGGGTTATGCAATGCTCCTGCCACTTTCCAGAGAGCAGTATTGAGCATATTTGCTGAACTGGTTCACGATTCAGTGGAAATCTATATGGATGACTTTACTCCTTATGGGTCCAACTTCCAAGAAGCATTCACTAACCTAGGAAAAGTTTTAACCAAGTGTATTGAGATGAACTTGTCCCTCAGTCCCGAAAAATGTGAATTCCTGAAGACTGAAGGGACCGTGCTAGGTCACACAATTTCTCAGAAAGGATTATAGGTGGATCCTAACAAGATTGCTATCATCCAAAAGGTCCGACCTCCTCAAAAAGTCAGAGATGTTTGGAGTTTTCTAGGCTTGGCAAGATATTATAGAAGATTCATCAAATATTTCAGTAAGCTAGCCTTGCCATTGTTTAGCCTCTTAGGGAAAGATGTTGAGTTTAAATGGATTGATGACTGCCAAGGGGCTCTGGATGAGTTGAAAGATAAGCTGGTATCCACCCTGATCTTGAAAGGTCCAAACTGGGCCCTACCTTTCCACATCCACACTGATGCCTCAAACAAAGCCATAGGGGTAGCCTTAGGACAAGTTGAGGAGAAACTACCATATGCCATATACTTTGTCAGCAAAAACCTGTCTAAGGCAGAGATGAACTATACTGTAATCGAGAAAGAGTTCCTAGCTATAGTCCATTCCCTGACAAGTTCAGACACTACATCACTGGTTATCAAACATTTGTACACACTGATCATGCTATGATTAGATATTTAATGAATAAGCCTGATGTAAATGCACATATCATTAGATGGTTACTTTTGTTTCAACAATTTGATTTGACTATTGTCGACAAGCCAGGTAAGGAAAATGTTGTTGCTGACTTCCTGTCTAGATTGGATTTGCCTGCAGGTGAAGAAGGGACAGTGGATGACCAAATGCTAGATGAACACCTGTTTTCTATCTCAATACTCTCTCCATGGTTTGCTGATATAGAAAACTACTTGGTCTCAGCACAGTTCCCTCCGCATCTATCCTCAAAGGAGAAGAGCATAATTGTGAGGAAGAGTGCCCCATTCACTTGGATCCTGGGCAACCTATTTAAACTTGGCCCAGATCAGATCTTGAGGCGTTGTGTTAGGGAGTAGGAAGTCTTTGACATCCTCCTAACCTGTCATGATGGACCCTATGGAGGCCACTTTGCAGCAAAAATGACTGCCTTCAAAATTCTATAGGCAAACTACTATTGGCCTACTCTTCATCAAGATGTCAGAAGATACATCAGCCAGTGTGACCGATGTCAGAGGATGGGGAAACCGACTCCAAGGGATGAAATGCCCCTCCAACCTCAAGTGACCTTCGAGCCATTTGAGAAGTGAGGCATGGATTTTTTGGGTCCTATCAACCCTCCTTCAAAGCAAAGGTCTGACATCATTGTGTGCATCGACTACCTGACAAAGTGGGCAGAAAAAAAGGCAATTAAGGCAATGATAGAAGAGAAAGTGGTTGAGTTTTTAAGGGTAAATATCTTCTACAAGTTTGGCTACCCAAGGGAGTTAGTCACCGATCAAGGAAGCCAGTTCACCTCTAACTTGATTGAAGACCTGCTCTCTCATCACAAGATCAAGCACAAAACTTCCACCCCATATCATCCACAAGCCACTAATAGAGCATTGGAAGAGATTTTGACTAATGTGGTGAGAAGCAGTAGAAAGGATTGGGCAGATCACCTTGTTGAGGCCACCTGGGCCTACAACACCACTTGGAAAACTATAACAGGCTTCACACCTTATGAGCTACTCTACGGGAAGAAAGCTTTGTTGTCCATAGAGTTCGAGTACAACACATCTAGGGTGGCAGCTCAGCTGGACCTAGATCTCATCCATGCTCAATGTGAAAGATTACTGCAGCTGAATGGATTAGATGAATAGAGAATGCAGACCCTCCTCCACTCAGAAGTAGTCCAACTTCAAAGGAAGATATGGCATGACCAGCTCCTTAATGAGAAGCATTTCCAGCCAGGAGATTGGGCGCTGCTATATGACTCAAGATACAGGGACTTCAAAGGGAAGCTGAGGAAAAGATGGTTAGGACCATATACAGTGGAGAAATGCAATGACAATGGTTCAGTCCTTATCAAGACCATTGATGAAGAAGCCATCCCCATGCTCGTCAATGGGCATCGATTGAAGATCTACAAGAAACCTCTTTCGAGGCAAGAGTTCATTGAAACTTTGGAAACATCAGTGCTAGTAGTGGAGCAGGGCCCTGCCTCTATTCCACCCATGCCTTGATCATAATAAAAAAAAAAATGGGAAATAAAAAGATCCTTTGGTGAAAACCTCTCTGAGGAGCCCAGGGCAGACGGTGAGGGTGAAAACCTCATGGAGGCACCCCAGCTGTCTCTAGAAAAATAAAAAAATGGAATAAAAAGAAGATCCTTGGGTGAAAACCTCTTTGGGGCACCCAGGGCAGATAGCAAGGGTGAACACCTCATGGAGGCGCCCTAGTTGTCTCTCAAAAAAAGAGAAGAAAAAGGAAACAAGAAAAAAAGAAAGAGAAAAAAGGGAAAATAAATAGGCCTAATCTCTGTAAAATAATTGAAGGTTGCAAGGAATACATTGCAGGTAAAGAGGGGCATGAAAAACAAGCATAGGGGTCCATACTAGGCTCCAAGACATCCCTACAGACACTCCTTCCATGGCCACTTGCCTTTTCTAGAATTTGATCACATTTTAGGTCGAGATTCCACCTTCTACAGGAAGTTCTGGGCTTTCTATAGGAAGTTATGGGCTTTCTAGAGGAAGTTCTGTATTTCTACAAGAAACATCCTATAGAACCTTCGGGCAAGCCAAATTCAATTTTGTAAGGGGATCTGATGGTTGGGACCAGTTTGTTAGGCATGTAGCCACCCCTCTATTCAACCCATCACCATATGGCACCATGTTTCATCTCTTTCCACCTCCATTGAACCCACCTGGTTATGTGTTCCTGCACAATTCATACAAAGAGCCCTGTTTTCCTCAGATTGATTTTTTTTTCCAAGTGACAAGTCAAGTAGCAAAGGCTCGCACACTCTACCTGTTCAAGCTCCATCTCAAATTTTCATCAGTGAATGTAGCCCTACTTGTTTAGCCTGCATCCCAAGAGGAGAAGCGGCAACAGGACATCCTACAAGAATCCTATAGTGGTTGATACCTCTGGAAGACATACTCTAGAGGCAGGGGCAGCCGAAACCAACAAAAGGAACGTGTAAAAAGACTCCTCCTAGACGTGAGAACATCCTCGGCAGCTAAAATCAACCAGAACCTGTGCATGAAACATTTACAACTGAAGGATTGGATTTCAAAGCCATGCATGCAAATTCAACAAATGAAAGAATGGGCTCTAACACCCGTGCACGAGGTAGCAGCAAGAAAGGTAGTGATTCTGAGACCCAAAGTCTGCATAGCGCATCCACAGCCATGCAGGTAAGTGTCTAACGTTATTCGTCAATTACATAAACTATATTTTAGAAACTGTATGTCTGTGAAAATGGTTCGGATTGAACGAGGATCAGGGGCCAGTCAAACTGGCCACCCTCAGCCAATTACATGGCTTCGTGGGATCCAAACAAGCTCAGTTACATTCAAAATCACCAACGAGTTGTGCAGCCGATACGTGTGGAGTGTCCAGTCGGGGAAAATCAGCGGACTGGCAGTGGTGGCGGTGGTTAATGGCAGAGGGGAGGTAATGGCAGCTAGGGACACGCAGAGAAATGATGGCCATGACATTGGATAATGGTTCGGCCCGGCCACCTCACCCCCTCACCATGAATTGCGCCGCAGTTCAAAAATGTTTGGCTGAAGACTCACACACCCAATGCTCATTTGCACTTGCAACATCCTTGGCTGAAGTACTCATCCTCCGCTTCCGCAATCTGTTAACCCGTCATCCTCCACTGAGATTTTCGGCCTGTTTCAAAATTCTCCCACGTACCGACCTCGTTCAGAGGTGCAGCGACATCCTATAGAAGCTGGCCGAGCATTCTACAGGAAACGTTCTACATGAAGTACGACACAACCTTCCGGAGCAAAAGAACCGGGACTTTTCAACGTCGAATTTGGAGTTCTGAGAGAGGTAGGCTCGCAAACACTCTTTCATGCATGGTTTATTTCGAAAGGTGGTGAATTGAACTGTCTGGAGTAGGAGAATTAGAGATAAGTTTGTCTGTGAGCCAAAAACAACAGTTTTCCTGTGTGTTGAATGGAATTCCTCAGTTTGTTTTGCGACAACATTCTCCTCCATGGTTCTTGTTAAAAAAAATTCATGTAGAAAAGATAAAGCACTGTGAGGGCTAACCTGTGTGCGAAGAATTTTAACTTACACGGTTGTATGCATGCTGGGATGAAAATTGAGCTCTATGTCCTATCTGTGAAAACTTGATTCTTCCTTCTATACTCGGACAGTAGAGTTTTGGGCAGCAAAAACATTAGAACGAGGGAATTGGTGCAGATTGAAATCTAAACACCCGAGAGATCCTTTCCTAAAGTTCAAAGGAGGAAACCATAAAACAACAGTCCATTTCTACTCAGAGCATTAAAACAAAGCACTCTCACCATGCTAGGGGGGTTTATCAGGAAGGAACCCTCGGATTCCAGTAAACTGCATGAAACTCCTAAGGTGGTGAACCTCTTCACTCGTGCCAACTCGATGACTTTTTGCGACAAAATTCAGGGACATGAAGATGAGATAACAGAGGAATTCTTAATGTTCCTGCAACCTAAATCAAAGACACAGGACACAGTGAACTTCAAAGCGTTGACCCTAAAGCTTACCCTTGAACTCATTAGTTGAGTTACTAGTCTGCCATTAGGGATACCCTGGAGCAATGAGGAGAGGGCATTGGGCCAAAAAGCCAAGAAGGAATTCTTCCTACCTGAGGAACAGTTTGCAAAAGACAAGAACGGGGTCCAGAGAGCCAGCCTACATCCTCTTTGGAGTGAAGCCAGTATCCAAATCATGAAATGCATTACCTGTGAGGGGCAATTCAGTATTGTCTACGGCTATCATTTCCGATTGCTGAGAGAACTAAGACATGGGTTGGATCTACCTCCAGAACAAAAGTTGAGCATCCCTTATTTTCTTTTGCAATCCTTAATTGAATGTGGCATGAAATTGAAGGAAGGGACACCAAACCAATTAGCCCATCATGGGCTCTTCAAGCTTTTAGTAGAAGACGCCCTCCACACCTACATTGTCCCCCTCTCCTGGGAGATTTTCCGTAGCATGTCTAGAGATGATGATATTCAAATTCTGGCCAAGGAATTCACCTCATCTAGAAGTGAAGAAAAGGAAAACACTAACGCATGAGAGAAAGCCAGTGGCAAAGAAACACAGGACATACCACCACAGAAAGAACAGAAAGAGAAATGAGGAAAAGGCCAAGTTGCTGAGCCTAAAGCTGTGGGAGAAACAATGGCACAAACACCTAGGGAAAAACGATTGTAGAACAGAGCAAAGACGACTAAAAAGGGCCAAATGAAGGGGGGCACAACCAAGGCAACCAAATAGGAATTAAAATAAAAGACACATCCAGCCAAATAGACCGAAACAGTTTCTATAGGAAGCATGAAAACAGATTCTACAGGAAGCGTGAAAATAGTTTTTACAAGAAGCCTGAAACCAGTCGAAATAATTCTATTGGAAGTATGGAAACAGAGCAACAAAAGGAGAAATTGCCTGATATTTTGGCTAGGGAGGCAGCAGCTGTGCTGGCTACCTTAAGCACATCTCCAAAATAGAAGGGGAAGCGAAAAAGGGAGCCTTCCATGTATTTTAAGGCAAGAAGGAGCATGTGGATAAAAGCTGGCAGACCCCAGCCACAGTCAAAAGATCCAATTACGATTGTGGACAACCCAATTAAACAAAAGGAAAGGTCTCCCTCAAAGGAATCCATCACCTATGAACGGGGAGGCTCAAAAACATCCACCTAGAGAGAAAGGATTAAAATGATGGACACAAAGACCTCTCTACAGGATGCTGAGAAAATTCTACAAGAAATGCTGGCTAGGCTAAAGGAGACCAAAGAATTGGAAGAAAAGGCAGCTAAATCATCCCAGGAGGAAGAAAAGACTGAGAACATTATGGAAGCAAGCCCCCATCCCAGCTTGGGATCCTACCATAACCTGTTAGAGGCCGGAAAGATAATTCCCAAAAAATTGCAATGACACTCTTCTTTGCACTAGAGGAAGAGAGAGTGAGGACCCACACTTGGATGAAAATCGCCAAGTCCAAGGGTGTGACAGATATAGGTCCCTTGAAGGAACAACTCAAAGAGGCAAGGAAAGAATTGGCCATGGTACGGCATGTGGAAGGCAGACAGCGGGTCAATCTACACGAAGAAAACGAGTTGCTTAAACAATAGCTATAGTCACAGGGACACTCTAAGGAAGATAAGCCCCACAACTTGGGAGAACAGTGGCAACAGGGGGAGCCCACAACAGACAAAGAAACCCATGATGAATAGTAGAAGAAAGATGGGTTGCAGGCTGAAATAGAGGCACTGACTAGACAGCTACAGGAGAAGGAATTGCAAGTAGCACAGGAGATACAGTCTTTGAAATAGCAGGTGCAAGAAAAGGAGGCCCAACTGGCCTGCATGGCTAGCTGGGCGATGGAAGCTCTGCAATGTAGGCAACATGCCAAATCATACGCCCTATATGTTAAGGATTAGTGGTTGTAGTTTCAGATCAACACCTTGGCCCAAAGGGGCATCACTCCATTTCAAAATTACCATCAATTCATGGCTTTATGTGACAACAGCTCATTAGAGGACAAGGCCAAACTATCAGAGTTCTACCTACAGAATTTGGCCCTTCCCAACTTGAATTTGTGGGATCCCAATGCTGCGGTAGGAGACGTGCAACTTATGGCCATGGCCTCTTGGATAAATCACGAAGAAAAGACAGCAGCAGAGGTCTGAAATGTTATGGACAGGGAACTAAATGAACCACTACTTATTAGAGCAGAGCCGAAGGATCCCTCGGCACTAATGTATGCCCACCAGCACTTGGCCAATGACGCTCAGGCCCTACTAGATTATATTGAGAGACAAGCTCAAGCCATAGCCCATTTCGAGGACATGGAGAGATTGTTGGGAGATAAATGTGTTCATTCTTACTCTTGGAGGTGGAATTCACTGTCCCACAGCCTAAAAATAAGAGAATATCACTCCCCGAGAAGGATGAGGGAGGCCTTGGCAAGAGTACCCCTATACAAATAGTCCATGCAGAATCTTCAAGCCAACTGGATCGGCCTCAAGTTCAGTCCTCCTTTGCTTTTGGGGCTACTGGAAGGAGGCAAAGAAGAGGACGAACACATGCAGTGGGAAGAAGTGGAAAGAAAGGTCGGATTTCATGATCGTGAAGAAGATATCACCTCGAAGGCCTGGGATGTGAGAGAGGCGGTCAAGGCAATCAAGGATGAGGAGTTGGACTAGTTGCTCAGAGGATGAGCAACCCATTTAGCAGGGGGTGATGATGAGCCCCGAATTCGGTAACTTATTGGGCTCATTTTGCCTAATTTTTCTTGATCAATCCACCAATTTTCATAGTTTATGCATGTTTTTTGAGTATGTTTATGTTAGTTGAACGAATGAGGGTGGTCACTTTACCAAGAAGGCTAATATGTGGTTATTTCAGGATTTTGGACAAATTTTGGAACAAAGCTAAGCAATTATGAGCCAGATGACAGCCCAACATGAAGGAACAAGGGTGAGGATTCATAGGAAGGGTGTCTCTTGCATTAAATGTTCCTTCCTCGAAATATCCACCCTCAACTCGGAGCTCAGTAGGTCACCAAAATGAATCCTAAAGGCAGCTGAGCAGCTTGGTGAAAAGTGATTGTTTACTAGCAGTTTGAACAACTGAGCCCCTTGAGTTAAGGAGGGCTGCTGAGGCCCCTCGTAGTGCATAAATAGGAAGGCTTTCAGCCTTTGTAGGTTGCTTTTTGGACTGTTGTATTTTGCACTAGAGTGTTGTTATTTTCTCAGCTCATTTTGTAGTTGTTGTTGTATAACTTTCTTATGAACATGGTTATTTTTTAGTAATGGAAAGCAGATTTATTTGGCATCAGTTCTGAGTTTCATTAGGAGCTTGAAGCTCTTGGGGTTGGGCCCAACCCAAGTGCCAAGGCTTCCTTTGTGTATTGTTATTTTCTTTTTTATGTCTTTGCAAAATAATTTCTGTTAAGTAGATTAACATCTTGCTGGTTACATAGGTCATGGTTGATGATTAGATAGGCTTTTCATGTTCAGATTTAGTTGATAGATTAATCACATGGGAAGAGCTTCATAAAAAGGCGATCAAGCACCTCTCATCTCACCTCTCCCTCAGTGGGATCATGAGCTGGGACAAAGGTGACATTGCTGCCAACAAAAACACTATCTTTGCTTCACCATGCAATCATTAGTGTTAGATTTTCATTTGCAAAGATTGACAATAGTTGTGGTTACGTGCTCAGGTTCCTGATTGCCTAGTTTGCATAGCTATTTCACGTATTTCGTTGAAAATAAACTTCTGTTCATTTCATTTGCTACTACTTAGGTCAGATTAGAGTGAAGTAACTAGGTCATTGGTTTTCCAAGTGTTTGTTTGTCCAGTTTGAGAAATAACATGCAGAGTGCCTGTAGTACCTCACCATCTACCTGTACTCCATCAATCCTACCTGATCCATCCTCCAACTTGGATTCTTGCCTCATGTTTGCCATTTTCTCACTTTTCCCTAAATTCCC
Source organism: Pinus taeda (assembly GCA_000404065.3). Taxonomy (NCBI): domain Eukaryota; kingdom Viridiplantae; phylum Streptophyta; class Pinopsida; order Pinales; family Pinaceae; genus Pinus; species Pinus taeda. Next base: position 50,800 of record APFE030030854.1, on the reverse strand, counting down.
ATATTTTTGTGCAACATTGTTCTATCCCTCCTTGAACAAATCCAACCATCCTCACCACTCTTCAACTCCATCCACCAATCCCTGGACCTCCTTACACCCCTATCTCACCTCCATACCCACTCCTTCACCTTTTTCCCTCCATCAATTCTCCAAAATCCCCTTTCTGAACATCCTGTAGAAAATTATAGTACATCCTATAGAAATTCCAGACATCTTGTAGAACCCCTGCAGACTTCCTTTAGAAGCTCACGAAAGCGGTTTTTTGATAGCCAAACTCTGTGAAACTCTCTGGAAGGGTGTTAGGGACCCCTTAGGCCCTCTCTAAACCTTCCCAACCTCCCGCAAGCATTTTCTCTCGCCGATCCACCTCTACACTGTCAAAAATAGTGCAAGCACATGCATGATAAATCTGACAACTTGTTCAAAAATACGAAAAGATGTTTTCTTTAGAGTAGTTGCGACACATGTATTTTACCTTCCTAGAAGTCAATGGCATCTCTTTCAGTAGCTTGCATCCTCTTTCTTGCATCAGTAGGGTTAGCTAGTAAAATTAGGGTTTGTTAGGGTTTCCGTTTCCTTTCAGCTTTTTAGTTTCTTTCTGCAAGTAGACTAGCTTCCTTTGAGTTAGCTTTCAGCCATCAGTTAAAAAAGCTTCTTCTCAGAGCTCATAGAAGTTGGCTTAAGCTCCTAGTGGACTTGTGCCAGCTGACCAAGTGACAGCCGCGGCAAGAGCTAGTACTTGTGCATACAACATTGTCGCTTCCAAGTTTGTTACGAACTACCGGGTTGATAAAAGTAAAGAAGGCAGTCCCAGGAGTTGCAACATTATTGCTGCAATACTGGAGCCCACCAATATCTACACTAATCAACTGGCATCTATCATGTATGTAACCATAGCATCAATAGCCATGTACATGAACCTAATGTATGTAACCCTAATGCATATAAAAATCCATTAACTAACATACCTGTATACCCAACATCCAAACATGTATGACACCATGCTCTTGCCTCGAGGTCCAATGCTACAACTTCATTTTGATGGTTTGCATCTCCTGCTCTATCTCAACCAACATAATAGCATCAAAACATACTAATAACATCATGATGACCTAATTGCATACAATGAAATCAAGCATAACAACCTTCATGATGATAATGCATGTATAACAACATATATACATCGACATGCATACCAAATGCATATACATCCATACACTCATGAAAATCACATCCAACAATTACACCATAAACTTCCACATGTCGACCAAAATGCGACAATGACCATAACCATGCATACACAACAATCACATAATCCACAAACATATGGAACACATATGAAATCGACATGTATGCATGACCAACACATTCACCCAAGGAGAGCACAACCACGCTCTTATACCAAAATATAACCACCATCCTCCCACATCTACCTAAGTAATTAACCAACCAGGGTAAATATGTGACAAGAGAGGCCACTATGAAGGGACTCAACCTCCTTGGTGACCTTAAGGAATTGGAATCGACGAAACACATCAACCATACCATCCACATTAGCAACAACACACTTAGGAGACAATTTATCCACTCAAACATCCGGCCCCTAGGTCCCACTCATCTTTTAGACATCTTAACCTTTGGTTTCTCTCTTGCTATGGGTATTCTAGCATCCAAGGACTTATGGACGCTCTCACAGGCCTGCAAGCCAGTGTCCAAGGACATTTCCTAGTAGACCCGTTCCAGCGTCTACAGAATTCAAGGCACTATTCTAGCCCAGAATTTCGGCCAATTCCCAGAACTTGTTATAACTTTTAGAATCCATCAAAGACATGATGAGAAGACTAATTAACCAAAAATAAACCTTAGGACTAGGCCTGACCATCCCCAACCAGGACTAACATTATGTCACACTTGGCAACAATGCAACCTCTAGGTCTAGGATATAAGACAAAGCATGAATGACTAAAAATTCTTATGAAACATGATAGTAAGGATCACCACCTTCTCCCTTGGATTGTTATTACATCAATTAGGTATTACATGCATCATTTAAAAAATTACAATGAATACATGAAATAGCCGTGAAATCCATTAGTCAATTAACCAGACTTATAACCAACATAAAACCATGTAAATAATAGACATATAACAACCATTAAATCCACATATAAACAAGTGCAAAAGAAAGATATCTTAGCCTTCATTAATCGTAGGAAAATCTGACCAAGTTCGGGACTTCCATGTACCACCCAATCGTAGACATGGCTGAGCCAAATAATTTTTTCAACCAGTCACCCCCATGCCATATTCCAAGCATGAGTGTGGTATCTCATGGATAAACCAATCCAAAAACAACCAAGGGAATCTAGATGTTAAATCACTTCCACCCTCACTACCCATGATCACACCAAAACCAATGCTCCACTCATAACCAAACCAAACTTGGAATGCCAATCAGAATCCATAATTATCATAGAGAAAGTTTCCGTCTCCTTGCCTCTTAGTCTTTACCACAATCCAATCTTGGATCACTAGGCCCTAAACTGAGACCAGTATCTCAGGCTTTATCATAATCCAAACCCAAATCACTAGACCCTAAACCAAGACTCCTCACTCAGGCTTTACCGTGTACCCACCAAAACTAGTTGAGGGATTCCTAGGCCTTTGGGAATGAACCTTGAGACCACCTTCACGACAGATTCTAAAATCCATCCGACAAACCAAAACTCAAAATTGAGATAAACATCCCAACATACCATGGCATCCAGAAAAAATAAAGGCTAGGTTCAAAACCACTGTCATGACCTAGCAAAACCATGCCACCGACAGAAAGAGAACCATACACAAACATGCAAAGCCATGCATATCAAAACCAGCTAGGAAATCACACATGCAATATGTTACCTAAAAATATTCTTGCTAAAGCTACTTGATCATGATTTTCCTTGCTTGATGCTTGCTTTCCTTGCTTTCCTTTCCTTGTCCTTCCCTTTCTTTCTTTTCCTTTCCTTGTTCTGAGGCAAGACCTCAGCTAAAAACTTGAGCTAAGAGATTTCAAACTAATCCTTAGAAGCCTTTTTATCAATGAGGCCTCTATTTTCTTCATTTTCCATTATTTTCCTTCATTTTCCTCATCACATGCAACCTATGAAATTTCACCTTACCTTTCTCCTATTTCATTTATTTTCATAAATAAATGTGCCAAAAATGCCTTTTTTCCTTTTAACTCCTTTTCCTTTGCCTTTTCCAATCTCCTTAGACATAATAAACTGAAATGAACACCCACACTAGGATTTCTTGCCCAACATTTAGCTTGGAATACATGTCCCTTGACCGTGGTCTTATTTTTCCTTTATTAACTTTTATTTCATGGAATATTCACCAAGGTTATTACAGAACCCTCCCCCTAGGGGAACACCATCCTCAGTGTTAAACGAACCAATAACTCAGTGAAACTGCTAGAAAACAAACATGCTTCCAATGGAGATTTATTACTTAGCTCATTGTAGTATTTAAAATGAATTACCTGCTCAAAATCAAAACATCGTGACAACATGTCAAACATGCCATTTGCTGGAGCTTTATAACACAACTCCTTATGGTATTTACAATAACCACATATACACATATGCACATTTGATAAACCAACATATAAAAGGATGGAATCTAGAGGATCACACCTCCACGCTCAAAAGTAGTACCAGGATTCACCTCCTTCTCAAGAAGTCCAAAATCCACTATCACAGTCAAAGCTACATTCAATGACCATCACTATAATCTTGCGATAATTGTCCTCTCAGTGAATAGTTACTGAATCATTGTTCCAGGGTGCACTCCCAATGTGCATCTAATTCCATGTGGCAATGATCATGATTAAAAAGAATATACTCCCGACCTTCTCTTCTCTGCTACATAGTCCCTCGAGCAATCCATTCACCCCTTCCGTGCAGTCGCTCATCTTGCAATTTCCTCGCATCCCCTATCCCGAGCGATCCATACCCTGGAAATTCTTCTTCACATCATAAGGTCAAACAGTGAAGGCATATACCTTCCTTAAAACCATAATACAGTCATAGCATGCTCATGACAATCAATGGACACTATTGGGTACTAGTGTCCCACAATGACCCTACTCCAGAAGTGATTTATCAGCATATTGTTGTTTGTTCCAATTTCTTTCATTGTTGTTGCTAACACTTGTAGTTGATTTCAACCACCCAATCGACCATTTCATGCTTTCCTATACCAAGCACATAATTTCCATTAAATTCAAACTAAATTGAAATAACTTCAAAGAATACCTCATTGGTGGCCTATCAATAAGTTACACATGTAACCATAATAAACCAGAATCATAGATCACATGTAATCATCATAGACTAGAAACATAAAACTACGTGCATAATAAAACTGAAATAATATACTTACACTTATCCTTTAATCAATCCTTATATTCTACTTTTTTCCTTATTCTGTACGTACTTCAGATCAGTTTCCACACTCGACAAACACTCAGTGCCTTCTCCTCAACCAGGTGCACATACACATAATGTGGGCTACACACATACAACCATACACGACATGCACACCATGCAATACATGCAACTACACCTCACATACAACACATACACCTACACCTAGTGTACAATACAACACAATACATACACCTACATCTGGTGTCCACCACCCCACAATACATATACGTACACATCGTACAACACAACGAATACACATGTCACAATACCTTGAATACAAAATATGGATAAATAGTATGACATGCCCTCAACACAACATGTATGACATGCACACAATTCCACATGTACACTAGTACCTTATGTACATCATGTACATAGTACCACTTGTACACTGCACCACCTGCACAATGTGTGCACAACATCACATGTACATGACACCACCTGCACAACACCAGATGTACACTGCACCACATGTACAACATGTACACAATACCACATGTCCACAGTACAACATGCATGACATGTACATGACACCACATGTACACAAAATGACATGCACGAAATATACACACCACCAAATGCATACAACACCACATATACAACATGTACACGACACCATATGTTAGAAAAATTATATATAACAGAGTAATGGAACACATAAAATATATTGCATAAATATAAACACAGAAAACACATAAAACATGAGAGACACAGATATATGTAGTTCACCCAGTTTGGGCTACGTCCATGGGAAACAGTCAGTCCTTCCTTTTATATCCAACAAACTGAGGGGATACAACCTACAACAGATCCACTATAATTCCCTCTTCACTCTCACACAATCTCGTCTCTCTTTCTCACTTAGAATATAGATATACATAGATGCAATACAATTCCCACATATATAGCGAGAGGTTGTGTTCTAGGGAAAAAAACCCTAAATTAAACATAATTTCTACCGTGATATCTCCATATAATGAACAACCGAGATTGACTATGAAATTACAACATTTTACAAGGAAATTTTACATCTATTTTTAGCTTCATGGGTGCTTCCCCCAAGCAGCTACCAAGGGGAGCTCCTAAAGATCCCATTCGCCCCCCCTAGACCCCCCTTGTAGTGCAAATATTACGGGCAGCATTGCCTCCACATTACGAATTGGGGTCCAATGTAGTGATACCTCTGAATAAAGAAGATAATCAGGCTCCACACCCAACATCATATGTACAACATGCACACAACACCACATGTACATAACACTTCATATACAACATGTACATAACACCCTATTTACACAACACTACATATCCAACATGCACACAACACCATATGCACATAACACAACATGTACCTAGGACCATTTATGCCCAACAATGCATATTCAATATTTACAGAACACTACCTGTATCACCATGTACATAAAATTACATAACAACATGTGCGCACACTATATATACACAACACCACATGTGCACAACATCACAACTGCAACATGTACAACATATACAATATATGCACAACAATAGTACCACACATCCAAAATGACATTGTCTCTCCCAAATAAACTTGCTTCTAGTGTCTTATCCATGCTTGGCCCAGCATGCCACTGACCACACTACCTTCATTTTGCTTATGTATCTCTCTGCCTAACATATCCATAACATAAACATATTATAATAACATAATATCAATTCATATCGACATGATACTGACCTCGTAGCTTTTTCAGGAATACTCTTCCCGCTTGATTCCTCATGAACTGAGAACCTCTTCATGTCATTCACCTATGTAGGAAATCATTCCTTCACAAGAATGATTCCTAATGACCCTGTCAGACATCAACATACGTACATACATATATCTACATTTAATTATTAGCATTAAACAATCATGATCCTGTTAGACAATGACATATATACATATGTATATAAACATCACCATAATCATGTTCATAACATAATTACTAGATAGCATAAGGTCAAGGTTAAGATAACTCCCTTTATCTGTGCACACCATGCACAAAACTGAGAAAAAGTGTTCCCAACATAGCCAAGGAATCTAACTCCTCAGATCCATTTACTTCACCTTTCATGTTAACTTTCTCATGTTTTCCTCCCACTGTCTATTTAAACTAATGCATCCAACCAACTTAGCCGACTATTATACTCTTGCTTTCAACTACCCTTATACGTGCATTGGCTTCAGCTTAGTCTTAAATACATGTTGGACTTCATTTGACTCTCCCCATACACCACTAATTTTCCCCTTTCCCAACCAATTCGCAATACCCAAAAAATAAAAGGCAATAAAAGAAAGAAATAAGGAGAATACCATGGCAAACCAACAATAATATGACACCCCAACCAAAGTGGCATGGACATGCAAAAAATGCAAACAAAACTACAATCAAGCACAGTAATTCACCAAATACCAAGAGCACAAGACTAACAATAGACACCATGACTCAATCCTCATGGTTCCCAGTCCTTCCAAGGGAAAGCTCAACCTGAGCCTTCTTCAATATTCCATGGTAATTTATTTTCCATGCAATCCCTTACAGCATACTTCCATCAACGCATAACAGTCAGTGCTTAAATAACATAACAATACACTGGTTACCTTACCTTATTGTTCCAATGATGTTGCTTGCAACTGAATACATCCACGCCATTTGCTAAGGGACTCCAATTCCCTTGACAAATCCAATGGTAACTAAAGACTAGTTGATATACCTGTCAAATAGAAGTTCATGAATCTAACACATATTGACATAATGTCAGACAAGATTAAATTTAATAATAGTTCCTATATGAAAAGAACTCATTCGTTTGGAATTAGGGTTTCCAATAGAGCCAAAGGAATTATTTCCCAAATCATTTCTTTTACCTTTCTACCTTGCTACATTTGAGTCTTACTATATGTTATCACTTCACCCAGTTGTTAAGTATATATAAGAAAATAAAATGTTACCTTCTCATGCTGATACCAAGAACATTTCCTTGCAACTTTTCACACATGTTAGTCACATGTTCCACAAACCAAGATATCATATCTATAAATTTGAAATCAACCTTTACCAAGTCTGGCAAGAAGGTCACAATCAACTAACAGTCATAAGACATAAGGCTACAACTATCACCTATTACACTCAATTACATATCAAGTGTCTCAACACATATGTGTTAGTACAATCATCTTAACAAGATCATTTGAACACATTCTCATATAATGTAATTCATCGAACATTCAACCAACTTGCAAGCATACCATGTTAAACAAAACAACTAAATGACATAATAGACACCAAACATTCAAACATCAAATGTACGACATAAGAAAACTCAATACCTTAATGTATCTCAAGGGAGGCTATCTTGTCTACACAATCAATATAGGTTAGCATGATATAGCTTATGACAAATCAACTAAAACATAAATAAGGTCATGATATCCACAATAGTCACTAGCTAACATGTTGACATCATAAACTTATGAACAATTATCATTCATACATAATAATCACACATATATAGTGAATCTAGATTAGTATGACATAATATCACAACATATTAACTCATACATCATAACCCTAATCTTTTGCATAGACCAATCTAACGTAGTATGATACACATAACATCAATATCTTAATGTAAGAACCCTAATCATTAAGTTATTAGCATATAACAACAACAAGTTATACCTCATGTTCATAAACAACATATAACCTAATCATCAATCTAACTATCATATAACAACAACAAGCCAATGTATAACATACTCATCAACAAAATAATCATCAAGTTATCTAACTGAAAACAACAATAACAATGCATACAACCATAGGTTACTATCATTCATGACTATCTGACACATGCATATTTCTACACTAATCAACTAGCATCTATCATGTATGTAACCATAACATAAATAGACATGTACATAAACCTAATGTATATAACCCTAACACATATAACAATCCATTAACTAACATACTTGCATGCCCAACATCCAAACCTGTATGACAACACAGTTTTGCCTCGAGTTCCAATGCTACAACTTCACTTTGATGGTATGCATCTCCTACTCTATATTATCCAACAAATTAACGTCATAACATATTGAATAGCATCATGGTGACCTAGTTGTATACAATGAAGTCAAGCATAACAACCTTCACCATGACAATGCATTTATAACAACACATAAACACAAACATGCATAACAAATGCATATACACCCATACACTCATGAAAATCACATCCAACAATAACACCATTCACTTCCTCATGTTGACACAACTACCACAATGACTACCAACATACATACACAATAAGCACATAAAAAAAAAACATATGGAACACATATGCGACTGGCATGAATGCATTACAAACACATTCACCCAAGGAGAGTGCACCCACACTCTAATACCAATCCGTAACCACCCTCCTCCCACATATACCCAAGTAACTGGCCAACCAAGGTAAATAGGTGGTGAGAGAGGCCACTATTAAGGGATTCAACCTTCTTGGGGATGTTAAGGAAATGGAATTGATGAAAAACATCAACCATACCATTCATGTCGACAACAACACCCTTAGGAGACATCTCAGCCACCTAGACATCTTGTCCCTGGGTCCCACTAATCTTTTAGACCTCTTGAACTCTGGATGCTCTCATGCTATGGGCATGCCAGTGTCCAGGGACCTGTAGACTCTCTCACAGGCCTGCAAGCTAGTGTCTAAGGACTTTTCCCAACAAACCTGTTCCATCGTCTGCTCTTGTCCCTAGGTCCCACTAATATTTTAGACCTCTTGACCTCTAGACGCTCTCATGCTATGGGAATGCCATTGTCTAGGGACCTGTAGGCTCTCTCACAGCCCTGCAAGCTAGCATCTAGGGACTTTTCCCAACAAACCTATTCCATCATCTACTGAATTCAAAGAACTTTTCTAGCCCAGAATGCTGGCCACTTCCTAGAGCTTGTTATAACTTCCATAATCCATCGAAGACCCGATGATAAGTCTAATAAACCAAAAATCAACTTCAGGATTAGGCCTTACCATCCGCAATTGGGACTGACATTCTATCAAACACTTGGCATCAATGCAACCTATAGGTCTAGGATAAAAGACAAAGCATGAATGGCTAAAAATTATCATGAAACATGACAAGAAGCATCACCACCTTCTCCCTTGAACTATCATGAGATTAATTAGGTCTTAGATCCATCATTTTAACAATTACAAGTGAATACATGAAATACCCATGACATGCACCAGTCAATTAACTAGGCTTATAAATAACATAAAACCATGTAAATAATAGAGATATAACAACCATTAAATCCACATATAAATAAGTGAGAAAGAAAGAGAACTTATATTTCATTAATCATAGAAAAATCCAACCTGTTTTGGGTCTTCCACATACCACCCGACTGTAGACATGGCTGAACCAAATATTTCTTTCAGCCAATCACCCCCATGCCATATCTAGGCATGAATGTGGGGTCTTGTGGATAAACCAATCCAAAAACAACTAAAGGAATCCAAAGGTTGAGCCACCTCCACCCTCATTAAACTGTGATCACACCAAAACCAATGCTCCAATCACTATCAAACCGAACTTGGAAATCCATCTGAAATCCATCATTATCCTTGAGGACTTTTTTCTCTCCTTGTCTCTAAGTCTTTACCACAATCCAATCTCAGATTACTTGGCCCTAACTCAAAACCAATCTCTTAGGATTTACCACAATCCAAATTCGGATCACTAGACCCTAATATGAGACTCCTCCCTCAAGCTTTACCGTGTATCCCGCCAAAACTGGTCAAGCGATTCCTAGGCCTTTGGGAATGAACCTTTAGACCACCTCTTCCCTAGATTCTGAAATCCATTTAGAAAAACAAAGCTCATAACCAAGATAATCATCCCAACATACCATGGCATTCAGAAAAGGAAAGGCTAGGCCGAAAACCACAGTCATAACTCGGAAAGACCATGCCACTAAAAGCAATAGAATCATACACCAACATGCGAAACCACGCATGTCAAAACGAGCTAGGAAATCACACATGCAATATGTTAACTACAAGTATTCTTGCTGAAGGTGCTTGATCCTACTTTTCCTTGCTTGATCCTTTCTTTCCTTCCTCTCCTTTCCTTGCTCCAAAGCAAGGCCTAAGCCAAAAACTTGAGCCAAGAGCTTGCCAACTGATCTTTAGAAGCCTTTTTATCAATGAGGCCTCCATTTTCTTCATTTTCCATTATTTTCCTTTATTTTCCTTGTCACATGAAACCTGTGACCTTTCACCTTAATTTTCTCCTAATTTCCTTTATTTTCATCAATAAATGTGCCAAAAATGCATTTTTCCCTTTTAATGGCTTTTCCTTTACCTTTGTCAATCTCCTTAGCCATAATAAACCGAAATGAACACCCACACCAAGACGTCCTGCCCATCATTCAACTTGGAATACGTGTCCCTTGACCGTGGTCCTATTTTCCTTTGTTAACTTTTATTAAATGGAATTTTCACCAAGGATATTACAGAACCCTACCCCTTGAGGAACACAGTCCTCGGTGTTAAACCACACCAAGACCTCAATAAATCTGTTGAAAAAAAACATACTACCCATGGAGCTTTATAACTTAGCTTGTTGCAGTATTTACATGAATGAAATGCATAGAAGAAAAACATCATGACAATATTATAAACATATTTTTTGTTGGAGCTTTATAACATAACTCATTACGGTATTTACAATAACCACATATACAAATATGCACATTTGCTAAATAAGAAAATAAAAGGATACAATGCATGTATCAATCAAAAAGGGAATCCAGAGGATGGCACCTCCATCCTCAAAAGTAGTACAAGGATTCACCTCCTTCCCAGGAGGTCCAGAATCAACTGTCACAGTCAAAGCTACATGCAATGTCCAACACTATATTCCTGCGCCACTTGTCCTCTTAGCGAACAATTACAGGCTCATTTTTCAGTGTACACTCCTAATGTGCATCTGATTCCATCTGGAAAATATCATGATTAAAAAAAATATATACATGACCTTTCCTTCTCTGCTACATAGTCTCTCGAGCAATTAGGTCAGCCCTTTTGTGAAGCCACTCAACTTCCATGTTCTGCGACATCCCCTATCCCACATGATATATCCCTTGGCAAGGCTTCCTTGCATCAGAAGGTCAAACAATGAAGGCATATACCTTCCTCAAAACCATCATACTGGTCATAGCATGCTCATGGAAATCAATGGACACTATTGGGTACTAGTGTCCCACAATGGCCCTGCTCCAGAAGTTCTTTACCAACATACTATTGTTTGTTCCAATTTCTTTCGCTATTTCTACTAATGCTTGCAGTTGATTTCAACCAAGCAACTATTCATTTCATGCTTTCCTGGCACACGCACATTATTTCCATTCAATTCAATACAAATTAAAATAACTTCAAATCATACCTCATTGGTGGCCCATCAATAAGGTACACTTGCAATTATCTTCACTTCTTGTCACAACAAGTCAAACTAGCATCTTCGACCAAATCATCATGTATAAATATATCACATCAGGTTAGCTCAAAACACAACCATCATAGATCAAAATCATAAATTCACATGTAACCATCATAAACCAGAATCATACATCACATTTAATCATCATATACCAGAATCATAAATTATATGCATAATAAAACTGAAATAAAATATTGATACTTATCCTTGAATCAATCCTTAGCTTCTACCTTTGTCCTTATTCTGTATGCACTCCAGATATGTTTCCACACCCAATAAACACCCAATTCCTTCTCCTCAACCAAGTGCACATACAACCATACTTGACATACACAACATGCAATACATGCACCTACACCTAACATACAACACATAAACCTACACTGAGTGTGCAACACAACACAATACATACACCTACATCTGGTGTAAACCACCATAGAATACATACACCTACACAACATACAACACAACGAATAGGCACGTCATGATACCCTGACTGCACAATGTGCATACATAGTACATCATACCCTCAAGATAACATGTATGAGATGCACACAATACCACACGTACACCAGTACCATATGTACAACATGTGCAGAGTACCACCTATACACTACACTGCCTATACAACATGTGCACAGTATCACATTTACATGACACCACCTACACAACATGTACGCAACACCACGGGTACACTATACCACCTGTACAATGTGTACACAATAACACATGCACGACATGTACACAACATCACATGCACAACATGTACACAACACCACATGCACTCAATACCACATGTATAGCATGTACACGACACCGCATTCTCACAACACCACTTGTACAATCATGCACACAACACCATATGTACATAGCACCATATGTAGAACATGCACACAATACCATATGTGTATAAAACTTCATATACAAGATGTACATAGCACCCTATGTACACAACACTACATATCCAACATGCTTACAACACCATATGCACACAATGCCGCATATCCAACATGTACCTAGCACCATTTATTCCCAACATTGCACATGCAATATTTACACAACATTATCTATACCACCTTGTACATAACATTGCATAACAACATGTACACACACACTATATACACAACACCACAGGTACACAACATCATAAATGAAACATGTACAACATATACAATATATGCATAACAGTAGTACAACACATCCAAAACCATAATGCCTCTACTAAGAAAACTTGCTTCCGGTGCCATATGCATGCTTCTCCTAGCATATTGTAGACCACACTATCTTCATTTAATTGATGTATCTCTCGACCTAGTCTGACTATAACATAAACATACTATAATAACATAATATAATTTCATAACCACATGATACTGACCTCATATATTTTTCCAGTCTACTCCTTCGACTTGATTCCTCATGAACCAGGAACCTCTTCATGTCATTCACCTACATAGGCAATCATTCCTTCACAAAAATGATTCCTAATGACCCTGTCAGATATCAGCATACATACATACATGTATATACATATAAATATTAGCATTTAACAATCATGATCTTGTTAGTCAACAACATACATACATACATACATATATAAACATCACCGTAATTATGATCATATTGTAATTACTAGATAACATAAGGTCAAGGTTAAGTGAACTCCCTTTATCTCTGCACTCCATGCATAAAATTGAGAAAAATTGTTCCCAACATAGCCAAGGCATCTGATGCCTCAGATCCATTTACTTCACCTTTTGTATTAACTTTCTTATGTTTTTTCTTCCACCATCAATTTAAACTAATGGATGCAACCAACTTAGCCGATTGTCATACTCTTGCAGTCAACTACCCTTATTCATGCATTAGCTTCATCTGAGTCTCACATCACCTGTTGGAATTCATTTACTACACTAACTTTCCACTTTCCCAACTAATTCCCCAGACCCCAAACATAAAAGGAAAGGCAAGAAACAAACAAGAAGATGACCATGACAAACCAACAGCAATATGACACCACAACCAAAGTGACATGGCCATGCAAAAGACACAAACAAAAATGAAATCAAGCACAAAAAATCATGAAATACCAAAAGCCCAAGACTAACAATAGGAACCATGACTCAATCTCCATGGTTTCTAGTGCTTCCAAGGGAAATCTCATCCTGATCCTTCTTCAACATTCAATGGAAATTTATTTTCCATGCAATCCCTTGCATCATACTTCCATCAATACATAACTGTTAGTGCTTAAATAAACATAAAAATACACTGGTTACCTTACCTTCCTGTACTAAGTATGTTGCTTGCGACTGGACACATCCATGCCATCTATCAAGGGACACAAATTCCCTTGATAGATCCACCTGTAACTAGATACTAGCTAATATACTGGTGAAATACAAGTTCATGAATCTAACACATATCCACATAATTCCAGACAATATTAAGTTTAAGAAGACTTCCTATATGCAAATCACCCCTTTGTTTGGAAATAGGGTTTCCAAATAGAGCCAAAGGAATTTTTTCCCAATTCCTTTCTTTTACCTTTTCACCTTGCTACAATTGAGTCTTATTATATGTTATCACTTCACCCAGTTGGTATGTATATATAAGAAAATCAAATGTTGCATTGCCATGTTGATACCAAGCATGTTTCCCTACAACTATTCACACATGTTAGTCACATGATCCACAAATCAAGACATCATATCTATAAATTTGAAATCAACCTTTACCAAGTGTAGCAACCAAGTCATAATCAACTAACTATGATAAGACATAATGCTACAACTATCACCTACTAAACTCAAGTACATATCAACTGTCTCAACACATATATGTTAGTACAATCATCTTAAAACAAGATCATTTGAACACATACTCATATTATGCAATTCATCAAACATTCAACCAACTTGCAAGCATACCATGTTAAATAAATCAACTAGATGACATAATAGACACCAAACATTCAAACACCAAATATATGACATAAGAAAACTCTTACCTTAATGTATCTCGGGGGAGGCTATCTTGTCTGCACAATCAATCCAGATTAGCATGATATAGCTTTACGACATATCAACTAAAACTTACATAAGGTCATGATATCCATAATAGTCACTAGCTAACATGTTCACATCATAAACTCATAAACAATTGTCATTCATAAATAATAATCACACCCATTCAATCAATCTAGATTAGTATGAAATAATATCACAACATATTAACTCATACCTAAATTTCGTAACCCTAATCATTTTCATATACCAATCCAACTTAGTATGGCACACATAACATCAGTATCTTGATGTAATAACCAAGTTAATAGCATATAAAAACAACAAGTTACCTCATGCTCATCAACAACATATAACCTACTCATCATGCTAACTATCATATAAAAACAACAAGATAAATTATAACATACTCATCAAGTTATCTACACAAAAACAACAATAGCAATGCAAACAACCACAATTTACTATCGTTCATGACTATATGACACATGTGCATATGTCTACACTAATCAACTAGAATTTGTAACCATAACATCAATAGACATGTACATAAACCTAATTTATATAACCACAATGCATATAGAAATCCATTAACTAATTACCTGCATGCCCAACATCCAAACTTGTATGACAACATGCTCTTGCCTTGAGGTCCAATGCTACAAATTCACTCTGATGGTCTACATCTAGTGCTCTATATCAGCCAACACATTAGCAACATAACATACCAATAGCATCATGATGACCTAATTTCATACAATGACCTCAAGTGTAACAACCTTCACTATGAAAATGCATGTATAACAACATATAGACCCGATGTTGATAACAAATTTATATACACCTATAAACTCATGAAAATCACATCCAACAATAACACCATCAACTTCTACATGGCGCAAAAAATGCCACAATGACCACCACCATGCATACAAAACAACCACATAGCCCACAAACATATGGAACACATATGCAACCAACATGCATTCATGACAAAGACAATCGCCCAAGGAAAGTGCAGGCATGCTATGATACCAAGCTGTAGCCACTCTGCTCCCACATCTACCCAAGTAACCAGCCAACCATGGTAAATATATAATGAGAGAGGTGACTATGAATGGATTCAACCCCCTTGGTGACCTTAAGTAAATGGAATCAATGAAACACATCAACCATACCATCCATATCAACAAAAACACCCATAAGAGACATCTCAGCCACTCAGACATCCTATCCCTGGGTCCCACTAATATTTTAGACCTCATGACCTTTGGAACCTCTCATGCTATGGGAATTCTGGTGTCTAGGGACCCATGGATTCTCTCATAGGCATGCAAGCCAATTTCCAGGGACTTTTCCCGGTAGACTTATTCCAGCATCCATGGAATTCAATGCACTTTTCTAGCTAAGGATTATGGCGACTGACCAAAACTTGTTATAACTTTTAGAATCCATCAAAGAAATGATGAAAAGACTAATAAAACAAAAATAAACCTTAGGACTAGGCCTAACCATCCCCAACCAAGACTGACATTCTATCAAACACTTGACATCAAGGCAACCTACAGGTCTAGGATACAAGAGAAAGCATGAATGATTGAAAACTCTTATGAAACATGACAAGAGGGATTACCACCTTCTTCCTTGAACTTTTATGACATCAATTAGGTATTGCATCTATCATTTTAACAATTACAAGTGAATACATGAAATAACCATGACATGCACCAATTAATTAACCTGTCTTATAACCAACATAAAACCATGTAAATAACAGAGATATAACAACCATTAAATCCACATATAAACGAGTGCGAAATGAAGAGAACTTAACTTTCGTTAATCATAGGAAAACCTAACCAGGTTTGGTAGTATGGACTTCCATGTACCACCCGATTGTAAACATGGTTGAGCTAAACCTTTTCTTCATCCATATACCCCTGTGCCATATTCCAAGCATGAATGTGGGATCTCATGGATAAACCAATCCAAAAACAACCAAGAGAATCCATAGGTTAAACCACCTCCAGCCTCACCAAACCATGATCACATCAAAATTGGTGCTCCAATCACAACCAAATCAAACTTGGAATGCCATTTGAAATCCATCACTGTCCTTGAGGAATTTTTCGTCTCCTTGTTTCTCAGGTTTTACCGCAATCCAATCCCATATCACTAAGCCCTAAACCAAGACTAGTCACTCAGGGTTTACTACAATTCAAACCCATATTACTAGGCCCTAAGCTGAGACTCCTCCCTTAGGATTTACCATGTATCCCACCAAAACAGGTCAAGGGATTCCTAGGCCTTTGGGAATGAACCTTGAGACCACCTCTTCCCCAGATTCTAAAATCCATCCGGCAAACCAAAGCTCAAAACTGAGATAAACATCCCAACATTCTGGCATCATGAAAAAGGCAAGGCTCACCTGAAAACCACTATCATAATGAGGCAAAACCGTGTCACTGACAACAAGAGAACCATAAACCAACATGTAAATCCATGCATGTGAAAACCAATTAGGAAATCACACATGAAATATGTTACTTGTAAGTATTCTTGCTAAAGCTTCTTGATCCTACTTTTCCTTGCTTGATCCTTACTTTCCTTCCTTTCCTTTCCTTGTCCTTCCCTTGCTTACTTTTCCTTTCCTTTCTCCAAAGCAAGACCTGAGGCAAGAGCTTTCCAACTGATCCTCAAAATCCTTTTTATCAATGTGGCCTCTTTTTTCTTAATTTTCCATTATTTTCCTCCTCACATGCAACCTGTGATGTTCCACCTTAATTTTCTCCTAATTTCCTTTATTTCCATAAATAAATGTGCAAAAAATGGCTTTTTACCTTTTAATGCCTTTGCCTTTTCCTTTTCCAATCTCCTTAGCCATAATAAACCAAAATGAACACCCACATTAGGATTTCCTACCCAACATTCAGCTTAGAATACGTTACCCTTGACCATGGTCTTATTTTTCATCCTTTTTTTAACTTTTATTAGATGGAATTTTCCCAGGGGTTGTTACATGCATTATCATATAAATACTCTATTCAATAGATCAATATGATATTGAAATACATCAAATAACAACATCACACATAGGAAAACAAATAGTTATTTTCATTAATATAAATTGAAGGAGTTACAACCATAAATAGGTGTTGATCTTGTATAAGAGATACTCCAAGGTTGACTTATCTTTTCCTTGTCACAATGTACACCTCCAATCACCCTAAATGCATGAAATGAAACCTCTCACCATAATAGCATCAGGGTAAAATCACTCTCCAAAATCGAACCCCTTGCATATGGAAGGATGTAAATATATAGAGGAGTGGGTTAAGTTTAGATTTCTTATCCAATTACCAATCTAATGTTTTAGATCCACCTTTGATTGGAGGATGCAATCAAAGGATAAGGGATGGAAACTAAAAAGTATGGTAGGATAGGATCTGGATGTTTTATTTGAGTTAAATGGTTGTAACAAATTATGGAAGCTTCTAGAAAGGGGGCTTCTACAATTTATCTCCTTTTCCCAAATTTCTAGAACCAACCTAGGTGCAAAGGGGAGCAACCTGTAGGTGATCAACACAGGCCATACTGGAGAAACCTGTAGGTGAACATTGTCCAACAAGAGGCCAAGGTGCTATGGTCCTAAAATTGGCTCAGATGATGCAGTTTTAGGCATAAATTATAGGGGAATGAAAGATACATTCTTAGGGATTTGTGCAAGATGATGACAAGGAGGAATAGGATGTTGATTGATCCCATGAGGAGGCATATTTATCAGATGTGACAAAATGACCTATAACAGATTGACCCCTAAAGCACAAAGTTAGAAATGACAACTTATGGCTGAAGTGTTTTACCTTGTGACAATTTAGGATCAAAAACAATCGACGAGCTTCATCTGTTACAATACATTTTCATCATGACATCATTGTTGCTGAGGGAGGCATACCCATACTCAGCACATAAGCTAACATAACATATACAATGATCAAAAGACATGTCCATAGATGACAACTGGTGGATCCATGATTGGATGAATGTATATATGGTCATGGCCATCATACATTGTGATCTCTATATAACTACTAAAATCACAACTCAAATAGATGAAACGAGATTCAGGGTATTCTACCTCCTTCACACGACTAACCAACTTATGAGTCTAACCATGTGAATCAATGAGTTCAGGTCGAACATGATAGACACCATCTGATTATTGATCGATGATGTAAGTCATTAACAGATGTGAGAGAAACCACTGATGATGTTAATCACTTTCAAAGTACTACGTTATAATCTATATGGTGTGAATAAATGAGTTGATTTTGAACACCACACAGAGTCTTTCGGTCGAAGGCCATTGATGTAAACTTGTTGCATAGAGCGAGGAAACTTTTCATTGATGTATGCAAGCACTAAGGTACCAAAGGTTGTTTCTAAGTCAACTTCCTCGATAATGTGATAATGACGACAAGAAGCAACCCATCGCATGAGGGCTTTGATGTATCCCCCATCAACGACATGAAATGGGTATCATGATTGAGACAAAATGATGTTGATATATAATTAGACTAGGAAAGACAAACATGGAATGAAGGCTTACAAGTATTGCAATGGATATTAACTAAATGACTTCTCTTGATCACACCAATGACACTGAATGGAGTTGGTAGCACTGTCCCAAAACTAAAATGAAGGCTCTAAAAATGGTATGATAACCAAAATATAAGAATATTACCCAACCCAACAACCACATAGATGTAGGTTTTAACCACGTAAAGAAATTACCTGCATACAAATTCTAAAAACAGAAAATAAACAATGGCGAGAGCATAAAACATAAAATAGATATACACAAAGATTTTCCCCTGGATCCCAAAACAAGACTACCAGATTAATTTTTCATTATATTCCATTCAATGTTAAAATACATATATATACATGCCAAATCATCCATAAGCCCCAATCCATTAATCCTGGATTAGAACATAACTTTAGTTCCCTTGACCAGATCTATAACCACCGAAAATTTTAAGGATGGAAAATTATTCTAAAGTTTAAAAAATCTGGTGAATCTCACTAGTACATAATATGCAATTTGCAAAATGTTTGGCAATTTTTTTGTAAAAGTATTCAAATTTGTAATAGTTTTATATAGTCTATGTATAAAATTTTGGCAATTTTTAAGGTAAAACAATTTTATGCTATAAAATTTGGGCAAATAATTTTTAGAAAAAAATGCCAATTAACGAATCTTTTTTTAGAAAAAGCATGGAAAATTAGCTGACTTGTGAATATTAGCCCCTAAAATTTTCCCTATCTACAACATACCATGGACTGAAAATCATAATGCCAAAAACCATGTTCGAAATCCATGCACAAAACCATAGGTAGGTCTACCCACCTAATATAGGGTCCAAAAAAAATTCTCGGGGTGTTGCCCCAGACCCCGTGCAGGGGGGGTAGCTGTGGGGTAGTCATGGAAAGAATATAACACAACCCAACATTCTCCCACTTGTTGTTTTCTTTCCATAGGGGGCCACAGGAGAGCTTAGTCATCGATCCAGCCCTACAATGCCCATTATTTCTCTACACCAAGAGAACTTCTTAGTGCTCACAAGCTTTGTCAATGCATCTGCAGTATTCTTTAAAGTGTCCACCTTTTTATCCTCAACCATATCCCCCACAAAGTGATACTAAACATCAATGTTCTTTGTCTTTGAATGATAAGCAAGTTTCTTTTCCAAGAAAAGTTCACTTTGGCTGTCACAGTCTATGCTTATAACTCACTATACTAACCCCATATTTGAACACAATATCTGCAACCAAACTACTTTCTTGCTTGCATGATTGGCTACCATGTATTTTGCCTCTTTAGTTGAAAGTGCCACTACAAAATGTCACTTACTCATCCAACTAACTGCACCTCCAAATAGGTTAAACACATACCCACTTGTAAATCTTCTCTGATCTAGATCTCTAGCCCAGTCTGTAGCAACAAAGCCATGGATGTCCAAAAATCGTTCCAACCTTGGTCTTCCTTAGTAGCACAAACCGTAATCACTAGTGCCACACAAATACCTAAAAACCCTCTTCACTGCTATCCAATACTCCTTCCCTGGTTTTGACATAAACCCGCTCAATACTCCCACTACATGTGGAATGTCTATTCTAGTTCAAACCATTGCATACATTAGGCTACCGACTGCACTTGCATATGGAACATGTGACATGTCCTCTTCCTCTTCTTGTGTCTTGGGACATTGTTCAACAAATAATTTTACACCTACAGGAATAGGAACCTTCAACGATTTACTATCCTACATATTAAACCTCTGCAATATTCTTTTGACATACTTCCTCTAGTTTAACCAGAGCTTCCTCTTTAACTGATCTCACTTAATTTCTATGCCCAAAATATAGTTTTTAGCACCAATATCTTTCATGTCGAATTCGAAGGACAATTGGGTCTTCAAATCCTGGATAATTTATTTGTCATTTCCAACCATCAACATATCATCCACATATAAGACTAGATAAATAACACAGTCACCAATTAATTTAAAATACACATAATGATCTACTTTTCTTATGGTGAAGCCAAGTCCCCATATAAATGTATCAAATTTCTGATACCACATCCTTGGTGTCTGTTTTAACCCATACAGAGACTTTTTTAACTTGCATACCAGTGCTTTATTACCCTTCATTGCAAAGCCTTCAGGTTGCCTCATGTAGATCTCTTCTTCTAGATCCTTGGGAAGAAATGTTGTCTTCACATCCATCTGTTCTACCTCAAAATCAAAAGCAACAACAACAGATGAAAATAATCTAAGAGAAGCTATCTTGATAACAGGAGAAAAAATATTGGCAAAATAAATTCCCAGCACTTGGGAATAACCTTTTTCTACCAACCGAGCTTTTCATTTCTCCATCTCTCCTTCTACATTCATCTTCTTCTTGAACACCCATTTTCTGCCAACGGGTTTCCTTCTAGCTGGCAACTCCATCAGATCCCAAGCCTCATTTTTGTTCAAAGATTCCATTTCATCAACCATGACCTATTTCCAGAGTTTTCCATCCTTTGAATGTACTACTTCCTTCAAAGCTTTGGGATCATCATCAATAATAGATAACACAAAATTTGAACAAAAAGCAAATGGAATATACCTTTCTAGCTGCCTTCTTTCTTGAACTAATCTTCTCACAGTAGGAGTTTGTGGCTCTTCATCTTCCGATTCCTCTTCTGCTGTAGAGTCTGATTCTTCCCGCTTTAGCTCAAACTCTATCTTCTCAAATTCGTTTGTAGGACTCATGTTTAATAACATTTTTCACCTCTCTAAACACCACATCTTGGTTGTACACAACCTTCCTTGTTTCTGGGTTCCAAAGCTTATAACCTTTTAAACCATCCTTATACACAATAAATATGCACTTTTCAAATTTACTATCCAACTTTGTTCTTTTCTCCTTTGGAACATGTACATATGCATCACATCCAAATACCCTCATGTGTGAAAGAGAAGGTTTCTTATGAGTCCATACCTCTTATGGAGTCTTATCCTCCAACGCTGATGAAGGTGATATGTTGACTAGGTAACATGTAGTCTCCACTGCCTCTACCCAAAGTTCATGTCCTAACTCGACAGTAATGAGCATGCTTCTTGCCCTTTCCATCAATGTCTTGTTCATTCTTTATACAGCTCCATTTTTCTCAGGTGTGTATGGAGTATTCTTCTACCATTTTATACCACACTTCTTACATAACTCTTCAAATTCCTTCTTGTAAAAGTCTCCACCGTTATCTGTCCTCAACACCTTTATCTCTTTCTCTATCTGGTTTCCACCATATCCTTAAATTCTTTAAGCCTATCAAAGACTTCATATTTCTTCTTGAGGAAATATATCCATGTATTCCTTGAGAAGTAATCTATATAGTACACAGACTTACCTAATGATGGAATAGACACAAGTCCTGTTAGAGTCCTATAGTGATAGGATTCATAATTTTGAATTGGTTGAGGTTAACTCTTGCAATATTGGATTTCCATGTTAAAAATAAAAAATGTAAAGAGGGTATGTCCTAAAAAAAATATCAAAGGACAAGAAAAATAAGAAAAGACCAAAAAAATGAAAAAACATGAACCCCAAACAAAAAAATAGATCATGAAAGTGTGCAACTCCAAGTGCCACTGCTTTTTACTATTAATGTCTTAAATAATGGTTGTGTGGAGCTTGTCCTATATGCCAAAACCCATGATAGTCAAACTATTTAATCTTGACTATTTCATGCTTTGAATTTCATGTTTATAGTTAGAGAATAAAAATCTGACCAAATAGTTTAATCTTGGTAGATCATTAGATAGGTAGAGAAATAAAAGGTGCTCATCAGTTTAATATGAGCCCTTAGAAGATATAAGGTTAGAAGTAGATAGTTTGTTTTATAAAAGAAAAGGAAAGAAAAGGGTTTGCTAGCTTAAGTGCACCCACCAAAGTGAAGAAAAAGTGTTAGGGTAGGTAAAATGGTAAGTAAAGAAATGTTGCAGAAATACAATTCATTTGGAGTATAAGCACTACTATCATACTTAACTATGTGTTTCAAGTGTGCAGGAGCAGTTATCAATGAAAAAAGCATGCTCATAAGCTGATTTTCCTAACGCCCCCTTCATTGCAATTTACCCCCACTATATACTCACTAACTTCCCTTTTACTCCTTCATGGTTTATGAAAACCCCTTCCCTCTCATTTTTACTCCTACCCATTAGTTTCACACATTTCCCTAGTCAATTACTCCTAAAGTCCATTCCCCTAAGTGTGAAAATCCTTTCCCCCCTTTTAAAATCATGTTTTCACTTCAATAATTACCCAAAACCCCTCTAAACCCTTTATCCTAACTCTAAAAACCCCCCGCCTCACTAACTCCGTCACTTAACCATTTTCTCGACTAAATTCGAGTTTAACCCACCCCTTGGTGAGGTAAACTAACCCAGCTACCACTAAAACTCCACAGTTTAATTAATCCACACTTAAACATGGGTTAATTAATCTAAATCATAATTAAAACCCATGGGTCCCACTAACCTCTACCCCATCGCCTGACTGTGCAACTTTCCCATGCGATGTTCGTCCAATCATCCACCCCTAGATCCAATGGCCATCGCCCATATCACGCACGTGCCATCTCCGACCTTTAATGACTTGAGAACACGTGATATGGGTGGTTTTTCTCAGGGCCCATTTGCCTACGTTTCAGCCTCTGGCATAGATCACATTCCCCAGAAAAAATATTGCTCGACCCCCATAAGCGGTATGATGGCCTCCAAAACCCCCCCTATCAAAGTCAAAACTAGCACTATTCATAAAACATTTTTTCTCCTCCATTTTTCCAACCGTTCGTGGTTAAAAGCCTTCCGACCCCCATTTTCACCCTTTTTCACTCGAATCGCACTCTTGAACCTATGAAGCACCTACACCTTCGAAACTTCTACGACCAACTATCAACTATCAGAGCCTTCCGACGCCACCACTGCACACCATCCTAGCTGTAGAAGCCCTTTGCAAACCCCAATTGAAAAGCAGTTTCAACCCCAACTGTAAATTCCAGGTATTTGAACAAAAACCAAGAATTACCCTCTCTTTAAAGAAAGAACATTTAATTCTTAAAATAACTAAAGGAATTTGTTTAATTTCAATTTAATTGAGAGTTTCCCATTCCCAAAGTACCAGAACTCCAACTTGCAAACTGGTCATACCCTACCTTGGTTATTCAATTATTGAAACTTCACTCCCAAAGCCATATAAAGCCTAATTTTCCACATTTTATCACAAAGATGACTGCCCCAACCTCTCTGGAAGTCAGACCAGTGACAACCCCTCATTTAGACAATGACCATTTGGTTGTAACAGACAGGGATTTCCAAATCAAAGACACAGTCACCCAAGGCAACCATCTGAGAATCCATTGATGGGCGAAGGATAGGTTCCTAAACCATGCTAATGATATAAATCTTTGGGAATCCAATTTTCCCAATTATACATTCCAAGAGGTCCATCCATTCCCAGACATAATACATTTTTTCCATGCTTGTTATGTTCCAAGCCATAAGGCTATTGAGGCACCAAACCATGAAATATTATTCACCATCACTACAGAATCCATCAACCAGATGCTACAAATCCAGTCTACCCCTAGTCTGAATCCTTCGTCCATTGCAAACCTATTGGACCTGTATACCACATTGGACCCAACCAAGATCAAACAAATATTTTATAATTTCATCATTGAGGAGTGCCATACTCCTAAAGACATTCCACCCTATGCTTTTGCTATTTTTCAGAAACTAGCAGGAGAATAATCTCCATGATCTCAAGCATCCTAGGATTCACATCAGATGAGTTTGTGGATGAGATAATCATAGCCTTCTTGTCCATTTTAACTTCAAGCTAGCCTCCTACCATTATGTATGATTATGCCCAGTTCGTTGCAAACCAAATTCATGAACAATTTATTAGATTGACCATTGAAAGAGTCTTCAAATACTCTTGAGTGTTGTTTCATATGTTCCTATATTATTAGACAGATAAATTCCCTTTGGAGATTCAGAAAATAGATACCAAGGGAAAGGAAAGATTAGTCATCTTCTAGACACCCTTGGTCTAGAGGTATAACACAAAATTCACATACAAAGACATCATAGATTGTTTTGTTTACCCTGTCATAAACATGCTGACTTCTAGCACTCAATTTAGAATCAGTACTAAGATCAAGAGAGTACTACAACTGACAAAGAATATCAGAGTAGGAGACTGGTACCTCTACCAGAATCATACTGAAATTAAGATCTATGGCTATGAGTTACCCCCCTACGAATTGCCTATCTCCCAATGAGAATATTTGCCCTGGAATACTTAAGGCAAATCATAAGTGCAGATGAAGTCAAATTCCTAGCTGTTAGGAAGAAGACAGTTTAATATGAAAAACCAAATGGGACCTTTCATCTGCAACACCAGAGAGGTTGGTCCTGAGGCTGATAAGATGCTTCAAGACGTGAAATTCCAACATAGTTTCATTTGGAATTATTACCTTCACGGGGTTGTGAAAAAACATAGACAGAAGGTCAAGCTTGGAGCTTACATCCACTACCCCATGCCTGACATTGAACAATATGCTAATCAGTTAGAGTGGGTAGATAACACATTGATAGATAAGGACAACACAGTGATGGATGTGGAGAACACCATGATTGATTTGGAGAAACAATTTGACCAAAGCTCTTTCTTGCAGGTCCCAAAGTTGGGAGAGCCAATGAACATCACTCCTGTCATTCAAACCCCTCTCAATGAGGAGAAGAATCCTAAAATAAGTAGGGAAGAAGCATCACGTTCTACTATGGGTACCACTGATTAGCAGTTCCAACTAAGCAAAAGGTCCAAAGTGACTCCTATGTCTGAACAGTAGGAAAAAATTTTATCAACAGAAATGATTGATACTGATGCCATGGGGCAGAGCAATAAACAAACAACAGAGACAAGTGCATCAGCAGAAACATAGCAGCCATCTATTTCCAACACATAGATCATACAAAGACAAAAGAGTATGAAGGTGTTTTCCTTTGCTTGGCTAGCTGACAAGGAGACAGATATTAAGGAAAGATTCAAGGAGATTAAAATGAGGAATGAAAAGCTCAAGGCAGCCACTTATTCCAAGTACTTGAAGATGACACCACCAAATCAAAATAGATTGATGTCAGCTTTTGACATCAAAGAAGAAAAGATGTAGGTAGCTTTCCTATAGCCTACTATACAACAGCCCAAAACCACAACAGACTACAAGAAGACCAACTTTGAGGTCTTAGCCAGGGATGTGCATCCCATAGATCAAATAGAATTTCACAAGCAGGCTAGAGAGATGATCTACTCCACCCTCACAACAAAAGAAATGGTAGCATTCAAGCTCAACGACTCATTGGACAATGTGATAGTCTTGTACAAATTGGAAAAAGCATCTTCCAGTGCCAAAGACACAAGGGTCAAATCCATGGAAGACCTGATCATTGAGCTGGGCCATGACCCAAAGGACATCAAGGTTGTTGAATAGTTAATTAAGAAGAAAAATGAAGACATTGCAACCCTTAAGAAATAGCTCAAGCTACCTTAGTCACAACACCCTCACACAAAAGAATTCCTAGAAAGCTGAACAAATCATGAAGAGATGATGGACTTGGTGCTGCAACTCAATGGCCAGTTGAAGGAAATGGAAAAGAAACTAGAAAGATTGATTCAACTCAAACAAACTAGTATAAATAGTGCTCCTCCAACTATCATTCCTACAATGACCATAATTTTGCCTTCTACATTGGCAACAACATTAGCTCCCACTGGTCTAATGGACACTGCATTGCCAGTAGCAACAACAACTACATCAACAACGACATCGATAGCAACAGGTACCACAGGTGATGAAGAAAACAGGTTGTTCAAAGCAATGGAAGAAATGTCCATTCAGGCCAATGAAATGAACAAGTTAAAAGAGAAAGTCACCAACCTTGAGACAGATGACAAACTTGCCCAGATTATGCATAAAGAAGAACAACAAAAGGCTGCAAGAATGAATGAAAGGATTAAAAGCCTGGAGAAAGAACTAACCTTGACCGAGCCAATAGGAAAGGCTAAGGAGCACTATGGGCCAATATCACTGACTCTATCAATGATATGTTTCCATCTACCCAGGTCATATTTGAGCAGATAGATTTGATTAAGTAGGCAACAAAAGCCATTGAAAGGGTTAAAACAGAACTTGGATATGTGCCAAAGGAAGCATCAAGTATCATCCACTTCCTCAGCTCCAAGAATAAATATGAATTTCAAGATATTGAAATACCTAATAGAACGGGTACCATTTTAGAAGTCAGGAGATTACTCACCAAGAGGAACTTAATGTGAATTTAGAAGATAAGTGTCATAACATGCAGGTAGTCATTGATAGGTTCATGGATGAATTTGAGTTGTTGAAAGAAAAGGGATTACCTAATCTCTTAGTTATAAATGACAAGTTAATGACATAGGAGGACTACAACAAAAAAATCAAGGAAGTAGCCAAAGAACAGGTGATGACTGTAAAGTCTTATACAAAACATTTGAAAACTTGTTTTACCTCTAGCATGAGGTAAAACACACGTTTATTAATAAGCCCACTTTTGTCAAATATATAGAGGCAGATGAGATATACATAAAAATGATCAATACCTAATTACCAGATGAAGAAAGATGGGAAAAGTTGAATGATTTACTGTAGTAATAGCATAGTAAATATATACGTGTACAGTAAAAAGTAAATGAACATGGTAAAAGGATGAAGACAGGTCAACACAGTGAAAGTGTATCAGGTGAAAGAGTATTAGATGAAATATTAAAGTAAAACAGAGCATCCAACATGAAAGCCAAATAGCCTAGTAGCATAAAGGGCTAAAAATCAAAGCATAACTTCCATCAGAACCAAAATAAAAGGGACAACATGAAACAATTCAATAGCTGTCTCTATCTTCTAGTAAGAAGATATTTCTTTTTTCCCAGATTAATTCTGAATACAGTTCATATATTTTGTAATTTCTTTTGTATAAATACTTCAAAATTTGAAGTATTATGGTAGATTATTTTACATTTGTAGAGTCATTTTGATCTTAAACCTAAGGGTGAATGTAACCATTTTCAACTCAATGGACTAGAGCAAGTAATAAAAGCTTTTCACTACAGGATTCATGAGATGAGCCATTTGCAGTGAAGTACTTTCTTGGTCTGATTTTTTTATCTTTCTTATGTGTTTTCATAATCTTAAATGTGTTCTAAAATCTAAATGAATTAACTGGAAATATCACTCAGAATTTGTTTAATTACACTCTGTTTTGCACAGTTAGTCATTTACATGTTTTCTTTTGATACAGGGATCTCAGAATCCCTTATTTCTCTCCCATCCCAGTTGATTTCTTTCATTCCTTCCAAAGTCTGGTCTAGGGAATCCTTAATTGCTCCTTTTATCCGATTTGAAGTCATTCACCATTTAGCCTCTGAGATCTATAGTAAATTATCTATCTTGCCCAGTAGAAACTGTTTTTAGAATTGAATCCAGTCTTGTTTGTCAGACATCTAACTCCATAGCCTAATGGTAGAAGCCAAACCTCTATTCATCTAGGTAAAGTGATCCCACCACCAAATTTTCAAAACAAAACCCAAAGTGCAAGCAATAACTATCCTAAAATCATCATAACTAAAACAAAGTTAAATTATAAAGAGAGAGCCCTCTCTAAACATCAGGAAGGCTAGGTCCTGATCTCTAAAAGTGGTTTGTGGTTACCTTTGGTTTTTCTTTCTTCTTACTTCAAAAGAATTGTCAGAGTGATAACATTACTGCGACCATATCGGGGACTTTGATCCCCAGTCTCATGAAACTTTAAGGAAACCTTAAATTAATCTTGAGCCCCTTAAGGTCATTATCTAAATTGAATTTCAAAAAAATTCATAAAAACAGTTTAAAAACTTAAAATTCTGGCACCTAAGAAGATTCACTATACCAGGGCAAACCCAGATCCAGACCTTGCAACTATAGTTGATGACCGAGACAAAATTCTAAGAAAACCAACAAATGAAGAAACTTAGGCAAGCAGTAGCCAGCTAATTAGAGCCAATTGACTACCTAAGGAGTTGTAAAATTTAGAGGAAATCCCTTTCGATTTGTCATTTGACCTCTCATTATTTAGAAATAAATCTGAGAATGTCATCCATGAAATAGACTTAGACCCTGAGTTTATTCAAATCATTGAATAAAAAAGGGTTATCCATCCAGATTTAGATAAATTTGTCATGGATGCTTTTGACAAGTTAGAAGCTTTGACCTCTACATTAATCAGCAATATAGATAGTGCTTACCTTCAACAATCTATTGAGCTAGCTGCCCTTACTACTATTGCTTATGAAATTTCAGCACAGTCTTCACTAATTGTAAATATACCTTCTTTACCATAACCTCACCGATAGTATCCACCACAATCTAGTAACCTAAACCAGTTATTAATCAACTATCCTCATCATCATCTAGTTCATCTCCATCAGTTTCAAGCCCTTCTTCAAGCGCTACAACTTTACCCCCTAGTCAAAACAGAATTATAGCAATGGCAAACTGATATGCTCTTCTTGTTTTACCTGCACAACTCCATGCCATGCCTGCAGATTATCAAAGTAATATTTTCCTGTTTGATGCTATTGATCATTACACTGCCTAGCAACATGTAAACAAGATTTCAGACTTTTTTTAATTGCATGAGATAGATGAAGTATATGTAAAAATGAGATTGTTTGCCCAAACTTTAACTAGGGACGTCAAGAAATCATTCAAAGCCTTCCCTGCCAACCATATTGCAGACTTAGCTAATTTTCATAGGTTATTCATTGACAGATGGGAGAGAAAGAAAAACCCATTGCAAATACTTTCTGAGTATGACAACATTAGAAGCGCTGCTAATGAGTCAGTTTAGGACTATTGCACTAGGTTTAATAATATCTACAATACAATTCCAACCAACATTAAGTCTCCACCTAACCTAGCATTGATTAAGTTCCCTGATGGTTTTGACACTGACATGTCATACCAACTAAGGGAAATAAACCCTAAAACACTTGAACAAATGCAAAGCAATGATGTTAGTGTAGAGGCCAACCTATTAGCTAAAAAGGCCCGAATGGGACATGAAAAGAAAGTTGTATTTAAAGAAGAAGCTTCCACTTCAAATGGAAAAGTAGATATTTTATCTAAGAGTTTAGAAAGAATCATGGATAGGTTAGAGAAAATGGAGAGGAAAAATCAATGGGAGAATAAAAAACAATAACCCCCAATAAGAAACCCAAATTTTAGGAAGAACCCTAATGCTAGAAAGAATGCTACACCAGACCAATAGATTAGGCCCCCCTTCCAAGAGAACTATATTGAGGATTCATAGAACCAAGAAACAGAGGATGATACCTAGATTAACTTTTGGAAACCAAAGAGGAAGACATTGTTTTCTTACTCAAGAAGAATAGGAGTTATATATGCTGCAACAGTTGTAGATAGAATCTGTTGAACCTTTTGATTTTAAACAGGGATATAAGTCAGCTATATATGAGGTACATAAACAATATAGCTTGAGGAGCAAAAATAATAACGAGACTCCCATTAAAAGATCCATCCAAACCCAGACTAAAATAATAAAAGAAGCTCCAATTAACGAAGTGCTACAAATCCTCCCGAGGGGAACACCTGAAACTTCAACACCTAAGATTGTAGATATAACCTCCACTGAAACCCAAACAAAGACAATTACTGAAAACAATCAAAATAAGAGAAACCAAGGAAAAATAGTAGAAACACAGACTGAAATGCCTACTACTGGGAAAATGAAAAAGGAAACTCAGACTGCACATATTAAGGAAGATCTAAATCAAACAAACAAACCTCAGCGCCCTTTCAACATAAAAAATGAAATAGAAAAATAATATATATATGCTCCTTTGACCAAACTAGTAAAGAATGAATCTTATAGGTCATAGATAACTGGGACTTTGAACATAGGAGAGAGAGAGGATTCTGTTAATTTGAATGATGACCAACCTGAATTATTGTTTGGCCCTGAGGCCAATGGTATTCATCAGCATGGGGGAGTTCCTCCTTTTTACATTAGGCTAAACATCCATGATAAAATGTTGCATAATGCTATGTTGGACTTAGGGCATCCCACAATTTGATGCCAAAGGCAATAATGGAAAGACTAAACCTAGACATTACTAGGCCTTATAAGGATTTATTTTCTTTTGACTCCATCCAGGTTAAGTGCCTTGGTCTAATCAAGGACTTATGTGTGACTCTTGTCCAATGCCCTACAAAGAGAATTTTAATGGACATTGTAGTTGCAGACATCCCACCATAATATGGAAAGCTGATATCTCCTTCATGGGGAGAAAAATTGTAGGGATCCTTGCAATTGAATATGTCTTATGCCACCATATATGTTTTTAGCCAACCAAGAAAAATATATAGGGAAACCTTGATGAAATACATGGTTAGTAGTGATGAAAAGACACAAAACTTTCCCATATACTCCATGCATTCAGATATGGACTCCATATTATACAATGCAGAAAATGATAAAAAGTAAATCACATCCAAAGACCTAAAATACAGAACGACTGACAGTGAGAACATATTTCATGAGTCACTTTGCCATTTAGACATTGATGGGTCTGTAAATAGATTAGGGGATGGTGTAGGAGTGTGGATCCATAATATGGAGAATAATCATGTTGAGGGACATGCTTTCAAATTGAACTTCAAATGTACCAATGACATGGCCGAGTATGAAGCCCTAATTTTAGGGTTAAAATTGGTTAGGAAATTGGAAGCCAAAAGAGTTTCCATCATGGGAGACTCAGAGTTGATTATTAAACAAATTAGTGGTGAATACTTTGTGAACAATCCTAGACTTGGTCGATATAGGGATACTATTCTAGAGTTGATAAAAGATCTCCTGGAATCAAACTTTGCTGCCATTCCTAGAAGACAAAACATGTAGGCCCACACTTTGGCCACATTTTCTAGTACTTGTAAATTTCCATTTCTAAGCAACCATCAATACACTGTAGAAGTCAAACATAGGCCTGTTATACCAGACAACCTAAAGTATTGGCAGATTTTCTCCCAAGATTCTCAAATTTACGATTTCATGTACAATGAAGGTGAGTTTCTGAATTTCAAGATAGATACTAATTATACAATAGACAATAATATAGAAAGCGAGTCGTCTACCGAGGTAGAGGAATTTCCTAGATGGGAAAAAATGGCTGGAAACTAGGTAAAAAAATTTCAAAACATCTTGTAGAGGCAATGTTTGAATTGTGTTTTTGATGGTGGAAATGGATTTAGCACCATCAAAAACATCTAGGACACCTAAAATTTTGAAGTTTAACAACTATAACTTGGATTTACAAAAATCTTTGCCAGAATTTCTCTAAATATGACTGAAATTTCCATAACTTTCCATGCAATTCCTCTGGCTAGTTAGTTTACGACTATAAAAAGTAGCATAGATGTAAATATTTTAGATGCGGCTAAACCAACTAAATTTAGTAGAGTAGAAATAGATAGTTTAGAAAATGGAGAGATATATGAAATAATGGATGATGATCCAGGGATTCTTAATTTGAAAAACAATTTTTTTCCCAAGGGATTAGACCCTTTAGAGAATTTAGTTGACTCTAATGATGTAGATAGGAAAACAAAATTGGAACCCCTAAGAGCAGACATAAAAGAGTGTAATATAGGAATTGAGGATAATCCAAAGCTCATTAAGATATCCAAAGCCTTACCTCCATAGGAAAAGGTAAAATATATTAATATGTTTAAAAAGTACCAGGATGATTTTGCCTGGAGTTATGAAGACTTGAAGTCTTATGACACCAGCATAATCCAACACAAAATACCCCTAAAAGAAGATCATAAACCTTTCAAAAATAAAATTAGAAGGATAAACCTAGTTCTTATGCCATCCATAGATAAAGAGGTTAAAAGAATGTTTGATGCTCAAATAATAGCTCCCATTAGATACTCGGGTTGGATTTCAAATTTAGTTACCACTAGGAAAAAGACTGGAGAAATTAGACTTTGTGTAGATTTTAGAAACTTAAACAAGGTCTCTTTAAAAGAAAACTACCCATTACCAAAAATGGACCATATCCTTCATAGGGTAGTGGGCTCTTCCAGAATCTCCCTACTTGATGGATTCTCTGCCTATAACCAGGTCTTGGTTCAACTAGAGGATCAAGCCAAAACTGCATTTATAGCTCCTTGGGGTATCTTCATGTATTTGAAGATGCCCTTTGGACTAATGAATGTAGATGCCACATTTCAGAGAGCTATGGATATAGCCTTTGCGAAGGAGATCCATGATTTCCTAATAGTATACCAAGATGACATTACTGTTTTCTCCAAATCTGACAATCAGCGCCTAGATCACTTAATGAGAGTATTCATCAAATGTAGGAAATTTGGGATTTATTTAAATCCTAAAAAGACACTTTTCAGTCTAGAAGAGGGAAATTTGTTAGGACACATCATATCTAAAGATGGCATTAGGATAGACCCTGCTATAATAGAAGCCATTTTGACCATTTCCCATCCCCGAAACATTAAAGAGCTACAATCATTTGTAGGTAAGATTAATTTTCTTAGGAGATTCATCTCAAATCAAGAAGAATTAATTAGGGAGTTAAATAACATGCTAAGAAATTACTCAACA
The DNA here is from genome assembly GCA_000404065.3 of Pinus taeda. Lineage (NCBI taxonomy): Eukaryota > Viridiplantae > Streptophyta > Pinopsida > Pinales > Pinaceae > Pinus > Pinus taeda. Next base: position 16,440 of record APFE030030854.1, on the reverse strand, counting down.
ATCAAATGGACAATGGAGGCCAAACAATTCTTTGAAGCTATTAAGGAAGCTTTAACGAAAACTCCAGTCCCGATAAGTCCTCACTTTAACAAAGATTTTATTATTTTTTCTTTTGCTTTAGAACACATCATTGCAGCAGTCTTGCTACAAAAGAAAAACCAAGGGTATGAATAGCCAGTAGCATTGTTTAGTAAATCCTTAAGATATGCCTCACTTAAATACAATATCATGGAAAAACAGGCATTAGCTTTAGTTAAGGCAATCAAAGACTTCATAGTGTACATTTTGTACTCTCACATTATTGCTTATATTCCAAACTCTATACTTAAGGACATTTTGACTCAAAATGGGCCTGAAGGAAAAAGAGGCAAATGGATTGCCACAATATTGGAATACGACATCGAGATAAAACCCACTAAGCTCATCAAAGGCCAAGGCTTAGCTAGACTCATGGCTGAATCAAACTGTTAGGCCTTAGATATCAACTTCATTAGTGCCCATGATGATTAAGAGAAGATGGTGACTCCACAGATCAATGAACCTTTTACTGATTCGCCCTAGTATGCAGATATTACATTTGTATTACTAAACTTACAAGCTCCTCCTAGATTGACAAGAAATAAAGCTAGATTCTTAAAAATGTTGTCATTAATATATTGTATTATAGATAATGCATTGTTTTGGAAGGATAATATTGGTATTCTTTTAACCTATTTATTGAAAGATGAAGCTGACAAGATTTTACAAGAGTTTCATGCAGGGGATTGTGGAGGACACTTGTACTCGAAGAGTGCTGCTGAAAAAATTCCGAGGTCTAGTTTCTACTAGCCTACTTTGTTTACAGATGTTAAAAAACATGTGACCTCCTGTCAAATTCTAGATTTTTGAGGGAAAGATAAAACTATTATCCTTGCCACTTAAGCCAATTTCCACTGAAATGCCATTTCAACAATGGTGGTTAGACTTCATTGGAGAAATATACCCAACCTCATTAGCTCAACAAAAATGGATTCTGACAGCTACTAACCACTTCATGAAATGGATAGAAGCTATCCCTTCTAGACAAGCCACAAACACTGTCATAATATCATTTCTAGAAAAAAATATCCTATCAAGGTTTGGATACCCCTAGAAGCTCATTATTGATATTGTAGCTACCTTCAAAAAAAAGATGCTAGACTTCTGTAATCGATACCACATCAACCTTGGCCACTCCACAGCCTATTACCCTCAAGGTAATAAGCTTGTAGAATCATCTAATAAAATCCTAGTAAATATTATCAAAAAGTTACTGGAGGATAACAAGAATACTTGGAACAAGAAGTTAGTCAATGCCTCATGGGAAAATAGACTAACTACTAAGAAGTCCATTGGAACATCACCTTATCAACTGGTATATGGGATGGATGCAGTTTTTCCATCATCTCTTGGAGTACCAGTCATGAAAATCATCTAGGAACTACAGGTGGAACCAAATGATATTCAGAGAAGAATCAATGAGACCATACACCTACAGCAAACCGGAGAAGAAGTATATGTAAAATCACAGCTAATCCAAGACAAAATTAAAAATGTCTTTGATAAAAAGGCCAAAGCAAATGATTTTTACATAGGATATAAAGTTCTCAAGTGGGCTTCAAGGAGAAAAGACAAAGTCAAGCATGGAAAATTTGATTTTTTGTAGCAAGGGCCTTATGTCATTTATGGCTACAGAGGCAACAATGCCTTTATCATGGAAAACATAGATGGATCAGCTCTACCAAGAGGACCTATTAATGGTATAATGTTGAAGAATTATTTTTCCATCTGACTCACAATAGTTCACTTTACTTTGCATCATTGTACATAACATTGTAGAGTGTAGATTGGATTTGATGGTAATCATTTGAAGTTGAAGCTTGAAGAGAAGGCCTTGAGCTTTGAAGGATTTACTATCATAAATATCAATAAAGCAGAAATCATAGAAGGACAGTTCACAAGGTAACTACAGTCACAATTCAAAGGCTACCGATCTTCATAGTTCTTGACATTTCACCAAAAAATTCCATCCCCATGTCGAGCTATTATTAGAGTCATATAGTGATAGGATTCATAATTTTGAATTGGTTGAGATTAACTCTTGTAATATTGTACATAAATTTTATTTCTAAAAAAGTTTTCCATATTAAAATTAAAAAATGTAAAGAGGGTATGTCCTAAAAGAAATATCAAAGGACAAGAATAAAAGGAAAATACAAAAAGAATGAAAAACATGAACCCCAAACAAAAAAACAGACCATGAAAGTGTGCAAGTCCAAGTGTCACTACTTTTTACTATTAATGTCTTACATAATGGTTGTGTGTAGCTTGTCCTATATGCCACAACCCATGATAGTCAAACTATTTAATCTTCACTATTTCATGCTTTGAATTTCATGTTTATAGTTAGAGAATAAAAATCTAACGAAACAGTTTAATCTTGGGAGATCATTAGATAGGTAGAGATATAAAAGGAGCTCATCAGTTTAATTTGAGCCCTTGGAAGATATAAGGTTAGAAGTATATAGTCTGTTTTATAAAAGAAAAGGAAAGAAAAGGGTTTTCTAGCTTAAGTGCACCCACTGTAGTGAAGAAAAATTTTTAGGATAGGTAAAAGGGTAGGTAAAGAAAGGTTGTAGAAATACAAGTCATTTAGAGCATAAGAACTACTATCATACTTAACTATGTGTTTCAAGTGTGCAGGAGCAATTATCAATGAAAAAAGAATTCTTATAATCTAATTTGTGTAACTCCCCCTTAATTGCATTTCACCCCCCCTATATACTCACTAACTTCCCTTTTAGCCTTTCATGGCTTATGCTCATTTTTACTCCTACCCCTTAGTTTCACACATTTCCCTTGTCAATTACTCCTAAAATCCATTCCCCTCAGTGTGAAACCCCTTCCCCCCCTTTTAATATCATGTTTTCACTTCAATAATTACCCAAAACCCCTCTAAACCCTTTATCCTAACTCTAAAAAATCCCCGCCTCACTAACCCCGCCACTTAACCATTTTCTTGACTAAACTCGAGCTTAACCCACCCCTTGGTGAGGTAAACTAAGCCCGCTACCCCTAAAACTCCATAGTTTAATTAATCCACACTTAAACATGGGTTAATTACTCTAAACCATAATTAAAACCCATGGGTCCCGCTAACCTTCACCCCATCGCACGACCGCATGACTTTCCCATGTGATGTTCATCCAATCATCCACCCCCATATCTAACGACCATTGCCCATATCGCGCTCGTGCAATGTCAAACATTTAACGACCCGAGAGCATACAATATGGGTGGCTTTGCTCAGGGCCTATTTACCTATGCATCGACCTCTAGCATAGATCACGTTCCCCTAGAAAAATACCTCCTGACACCCATAAGCAGTGCAATGGCCTCCAAAATGATCTCCCTACCAAAGTCAAAATCAACACTATTCATAAAACATTTTTTCCCCACTATTTTTCCATCCATTCATGGTTAAAAGCATTATGACCCCCATTTTCACCCTTTTTCGCTCAAATCGCACTGCTGAACCTATGAAGCACCTATGCCTTTCGAACTTCTACGACTAGCTATCAACTATCATAGCCTTCTGACACCACCACTGCACACCATCCTAGCTGTTGAAGCCCTCTGCAAACCCCAATTGAAAACGAGTTGCAGCCCCAACTATAAATTCTAGGCATTTGAACAAAATCCAAGAATTACCCTCTCTTTAAAGAAAGAAGATTAAATTCTTAAAATAACTGAAAGAATTTGATTAATTTCAATTTAATTGAGAGTCTCCCATTCCCAAAGTACCAGAACCCCAACCTGCAAACTGCTCATACCCTACCCTGGTTATTCAATTATTGAAATTTCACTCCCAAAGCCATATAAAGTCCAATTTATCACATTTTATCATAGATATGTTTATCCCAACCTCTCTAGATGTCAGAAGAGTGACAATCCCTCATTTAGACATTGACCATTTGGCCCTGGCAAATAGGGATTTCCAAATCAAAGACACAGTCACCAAGGCAACCATCTAATAATCCATTGTTGGGCCAAGGATAGGTTCCTAAACCATGTTGATGATATAAACCTTTGGGAATCCAACTTTCCCAAGTATACATTCCTAGAAGTCCATCCATTCCCAAACATAGTACATTTTGTCAAGCGTGTTATGTTCCAAGCCATAGGGCTATTGAGGCAACAAACCATGAAATATTATTCACCATCATTGCTGAAATCCATCAACCAGATGCTGCAAATCCAATCTACTCCTAATTTGACTCCTTTTTCCATTGCAAATCTGTTGGACTTGTATACCACATTGGACCTAGCCAAGATCAAACAAATATTTCAAAATTTCATCATTGAGGAGCGCCATACTCCTAAAGACATTCCACCCTATGTTTTTGCTATTTTTTTAGAGACTGGCTGGAGAATAATCTCCATGATCTCAAGCATCGTAGGATTCACATCAAACAAGTTTGTGGATGAGATAATCATGGTCTTCTTGTCCATTTTCACTCCAGGCAAGCCTCCTCCTATTATGTATGATTATGCTCAGTTCATTGCAGACAAAATCCATGAACCTTTTACTAGATTGTCCACTAAAAGAGTCTTCAAATACTCTTCAATGTTGTTTCATATGTTCTTGTATTATCAGATATATAAATTCCCTTTGAAGATTCAGAAAACATATACTAGGGGAAAGGAAAGATCAGTCACAATTCACATACAAAGACTTCATAGATTGTTTTGTTCACCCTGTCATAAACATTCTGACTTCTAGCACTCAACTTAGAATTAGTATTGAGATCAAGAGAGTATTGCAGCTGGCAAAGAGTATCAGAGTAGTAGATTAGTACCTCTACCAGAATCTTACTGAAATCAGGATCTATGGCTATGAGTTACCCCCCTACAAATTGCCTAAGTATCTCCCAATGATAATATTTTCCCTGGAATACTTCAAGGAAATCATAAGTGCAGACGAAGTCAATTTCCTAGCCACTAGGAAAAAGACGCAGTTTAAGATGAAAAACAAAATGGGACCTTGCATCTGCAACACCAGAGAGGGTTGACTTGAGGCTGATACGATGCTTCAAGACATGAAATTCCAGCATAGTTTCATTTGGCATTATGACCCTCATGGGATTGTGAACAAACTCAGACAAAATGTCAAGTTGGGATCTTACATCCACTACCCCATGTCTGACATTGAACAATATGCTAATAAGACAGAGTGGGTGGAGAACACATTGATAGATAAGGATAACACAGTGGTGGATGTTGAGAACACCATGATTGACTTGGAGAAATAATTTGACCAAATCTCTTTCTTGTAGGTCCCAGAGTTGGGAGAGCCAATGAACGTCAGTCCTTTCATTCAAACCCCTCTCAATAGGGAGGAGAATCCTAAAAGAAATAGGGAAGAAGCATCAAGTTCTATTATGGAGACCACTGATTAGCAGTTCGAACTAAGGAAAAGGAAAAGTGACTCCTGTGTCTGAACAGTAGGAAAACACTGTATCAGCAGAAATGATTGATACTGATGCAATGGGGCAGAGCAGTAAATAGAAAACAGAGGTAGCTGCATCAGTAGAAACACAATAGCCATCTACTTCCAATGCACAGATCATACAGAGACAAAAGAGTGTGGAGGTGCCTAACCTTGTCAGGCCAACTCACAAGGAAACAGATATCAAGGAAATATTCAAGGAGATTAAAATTAGGAATGAAAAGCTCAAGGAAAACACTTATGCCAAGTACTTGAAGATGACACCACCGAATAAAAATAGATTGATGTCAGCTTTTGACATCAAAGAAGGAAAGCTGCAGGTGTCTTTCCTACAACCTATTGTATAGCAACCCAAAACCACAGAAGACTACAAGAAGACCAACTTTGAGGCCTTAGACAGGGATGTGGATCCCATAGATCAAATAGAATTTCACAAGCAGGCTAGAGAGATGATCTACGCCACCCTCACAATAAAAGAAATGGCAACATTCAAGCTCAACGACTCATTAAACAATGTGACAGCCCAATACAAACTGGAAAAAGCATCTTCCAGTGCCAAAGACATAAGGATCAAATCCTTAGAAGACCTGATCATTGAGCTGGGCTATGACCCAAAGGACATCAAGGCTGTGAAACAATTAATTAAGAAGAAAAATGAAGACATTGTAGCCCTTAAGAAACATCTCAAGCTGCCTCAGTCACAGCACACTCAAACAAAAGAAGTCCTAGAAAGCCAAACAAATCATGAAGAGATGATGGACTTGGTGTTGTAACTCAATGACCAGTTGAAGGAAATGAAAAAGAAACTAGAAAGCTTGATTCATCTCAAACAAGCTAATCTATACAATGCTCCTCCAATTGTCATTCCTACAGTGACCACAACTATGCCTTCCACATTGGCAGCAACATTAGCTCCCACTGGTCCAATGGCCACTACATTGCCAGCAGAAACAACAACTACATCAACAACAACAGGTACCACAGGTGATAAATCAAATAGGTTGGTCATGGCAATGGAAGAAATGTCCATTCAGAGCAATGGAATGAACAAATTAAAAGAGAAAGTCACCAACATTGAGACATAGTACAAACTTTCCCAGATTATGCATAAAGAAGAACAACAAAAGGTTGCAATAATGAATGAAAGGATTAAAGGCCTGGAGAAAGAACTGACCTTGACTGAGCCAATAGGAAAGGCTAAAGAGCAACTGTGGGCCAATAGCACTGACTCTATCAATGATCCGGATTATCCACAGTTTCGTGCTCATTCTGTCGACGTTTCAAACCCCAGAGGGGGTCCATCATCAGGATTAAATCAGAAAGAATATGAATGAAAGCTTATTGAGAGAAGAGCCTTCCAACCTGGGTGTAAATAAACCTAGATCCCTATTTTTTTTATAAAGAAGCCGATTGCAGGTATGCAGTTCTCCTCTCAATTTTTATCCTCAAGATTTCAAGAAGACAGATCTCCTTCCATGTTTCCCCTCCATACAAGGAAGTTATGTTAGATTTTAAGCTTCTATAGTAGTTTTTTGTAGTGGCCTGATCCGGATTATCCACAGTTCCGTGCTCATTCTGTCGATGTTTCAAAACCCAAAGGGGGTCCATCATCAAGACTAAATAAAAAAGAATATGAATGAAAGCTTATTGAGAGAAGAGCCTTCTGACCTGGGTATAAATAAACCTAGATCCCTAATTTTTTATGAAGAAGCTGACTGCAGGTCTACAGTTCTCCTCTCAATTTTTATCCTCAAGATTTCGAGAAGACAGATCTCCTTCCATGTTTCCCCTTCATATTATTTCTGATTTAGTCCTGATGATGGACCCCCTTTGGGGTTTAAAACGTCAACAGAATGAGCACGAAACTGTGGATAATCCGGATCATGCCACTACAAAACTACCACAAAAGCTTAAAATCTAACATAACTTCCCTGTACGGAGGGGAAACATGGAAGGAGATCTGTCTTCTCGAAATCTTGAGGATAAAAATTGAGAGGAGAATTGCAGACTTGCAATCAACTTCTTTATAAAAAATTAGGGATCTAGGTTTATTTATACCCAGGTCGGAAGGCTCTTTTCTCAATAAGCTTTCATTCATATTCTTTCTGATTTAGTCCTGATGATGGACCCCCTTTGGGGTTTGAAATGTTGACAGAATGAGCACAAAAATGTGGATAATCCGGACCATGCCACCACACAAAACTACCATAGAAGCTTAAAATCTAACATCTATCAATGATATTTGGCCATCTATCCAGGTCATATTTGAGCAGATAGATTTGATTAAGCAGGCAATAGAAGTCGTTGGAAGGGTTAAAACAAAACTTGGAGATATGCTAGAGGAAGCAACAATAATCATCCACTTACTCAACTCTAAGAATAAATATGAATTGCAAGAGCTTGAAATACCTAATAGGACAGGTACCATTTTAGAAGTCAAGAGAGTCCTCACTAAGAGGAACTTAATGTTGAATTTAGAAGATAAGTGTCAGAACATGCAGCTAGTCGTTAACAGGTTCATGGCTAAATTTGAGTTGTTAAAGAAAAGGGATTACCTAATCCCTTAGTTATAAATGACAAGTTGATGACATAGGAGGACTACAACAAGAATATTAGGGAAGTAGCCAAAGAACAGGTGATTACTGCATCTATGAAGGGCATGCCAATAGGGAAAGTCTTGTACAAAACATTTGAAAACTTGTTTTACCTCCAGCATGAGGTAAAAAACTTGTTTATTAATAAGCCCACTTTTTCCAAATATATAGAGGCAGATGAGATATACAGAAAAATGATCAATATCCAATTACCAGATGAAGAAAGATGGGAAAAGTTGAATGATTTACTGTAGTAATAGCACAGTAAAAATGTAAGTATATAGTAAAAAGTTGAAGACATGTCAGCACAGTCAAAGTGTATCAGGTGAAAAAGTATTAGATGAAAGATTAAAGTAAAACAAAGCATCCAACATGAAATCCAAACAACCTAGCAACATAACGGGCTAAAAGTCAAAGCATAACAACCACCAAAACCAAAATAAAAGGGACAACATGAAACAATTCAATAGATGTCTCTATATTCTAGCAAGAAGATATTTCTATTTTCTTAGATTAATTTTGAATACAGTTTCAGATATTTTGTAATTCATTTTGTATAAATACTTCAAAATTCGAAGTATTATGGTGGATTATTTTACATTTATAGAGTCATTTTGATCTTAAACCTGAGGGTGAATGTAACCATTTTCAAGTCAACAGACTAGAGCAAGTAATAAAAGCTTTTTGCTATAGGATTCAAGAGATGAGCCATTTGCAGTGAATTACTTTATTTGTGTGATTTTGTTATCTTTCTTATGTGTTTTCATAATAATAAATGTGTTCTAAAATCTAAATGAATTAACTAGAAATATCACTCAAAATTTGTTTAATTACACTCTATTTTGCGCAGTTAGTCATTTACATGTTTTCTTCTGATACTTGGATCTGAGAATCCTTGATTTCTCTCCCATCCTAGTTAATTTATTTCATTCCTTCCAAATTCCATTCTAGGGAACCCTTAATTGCTTCTTTGATCTGATTTAAAGTCATTCACCATTTAGCCTCTGAGATTTGCAATAACTTATCTATCTTGCCCTGTAGACACTATTTTCAGAGTTGAATCCACTCTTGTTTGTCAGACATTCGAATCCATAGCCCACTGGTAGAAGCCAAACCTATATTCATCTAAGTAAAGTGATCCCACCACCAAATTTTCAAAACAAAACCCAAGTGCAAGCAATAACTAGCCTAAAATCATCTTAACTAAAACAAAGTTAAATTATAAAGAGAGAGCCCTCTTTGAGCATCAAGAAGGTTAGGTCCTGATCTCCAAATGTGGTTTGTGGTTACCTTTGGTTTTTCTTTATTCTTACTTCAAAATAATTATCAAAGTGATAATAGGTCCAAATACATCACTACGCACAAGCTCTAATATTCGTTTCACCCTCTTACCACCAGAGGGGAAACTCACCTAATTCTTCTTCCCATATACACAATTTTCATAGAAATCAAAATCCAAAGAGAAATTAGACATACCTTCTACCATACCATTATGATGAAGTATTCAAAGGCACTTTTCTCCAATATGTCCAAGCCTTTTATGCCATAGCATGGTCTTTTCTTTAGAGACCACTATATTTTCTGCTCCACTTTCAGGAACCACAAAACTGTTGCACCCATCAATAACAATGCTACCTTGAAGTTTGTAAAGAGTTCCAATCCAAACTACCCACATCAATACCATTTGTCCATGAACCATCTTGTAGGTATCTTTCTCGAATACTGTTTTTACACTTGCATCATCCATCTTGCTTATAGAAATTAGATTTTTGGCAAATGTATGAATATGTAGAACACCCATAAGTGTTCTAATCCTTCCACCTTGCAACTTCAAATTGAATTTTCCTCGACCAACGATTCTAACCTTCCTATCATCCCCTAAGAAGACATCACCACCATCATATTTCTCATACTCATAGAACCACTCCCTGGGGGGAGTGAAGTGAAAGGATGCACTTGAGTCAATCAACCATGCCACATGATCCACATGTGTACTTGAAGAATAAGCCAAGTACACATCCCCACCTTCATCTGAGGTGGTTTTTGCCTTTACAGAAGGAGCATCATTAGATCCTTTTCCTTTCTCAGAAGCTTTAGATTTACAGTCCCTTTTGTAGTTCCCTTCCTTTTTTCATTTCCAGCACACATTTACAGGTTTTCTTGGAGATTTAGATCCCCCTCTAGATTTAGACCTCCCACTCGAGGGCTTATTTTTGTCGTATTTTGGGACCATCCTCATATAGACAAGGCATCACTATTCTGGCCCTCCATATTTTTTTGTCTCATATCCACCGACAACAAGGATGAGACTATTTCATCAAACTACAAGGCAGTTGCATTTCTACCTATTACAACAACCAAACTATCCCACGAATTTGGTAGAGAACACAAAAAAACTGATGCACTTATCTTCATCTAAAATTTTAATATCAACAGATAATAATTTTCTTACCACAATATTAAATGTGTTGAGATGTGTATAGCATTGGAAAGGTATGTTTTAACGAATAACTTAGTGGTGTTTCAAGCAATAGTTGTAACCTTTTCTTTGTTATACAATAAGGAGAATGTAATGAGAATAAGTGCGAATGACCCAATCACTAAAAGTTATCTTCTCTATGCAGGAAAAGACAAAAGTAGGAAGGCGCGGTGCAAAACAAGAGTTCCATGAGAAGATAACGGCTGTCCCTCCAAAACCAAATAAAGTCCAAACCAGGGTGAGTAAATCAAGGCAGATCAATCCGAGACGAGATGAAGGACTGTCAGTTCGGAAGGCTAGGCAGAGAAAAGAAAGGAGTTAACAGTTTAACAGATCCCTCAGGATCTTTGATCCTGAGGGATCGTTACTTTCAATCATTTTGTTGTTTATTTAACTCCGCCATTACTTGTATAAAAAGGGGAAGCATTGAAGACTTCAAGGACGTCTGGAGTATCTTGTATTTTTACTTTTTATTTATAAGCTGCACAGTTGGTTAAACTCAGACTATTGAGTCTCTTTGAGACTTAGTTTTGCTGTACTATCATTGATGCGTTAATATAATATATTTGGTGTAACTCTCTCCCTGCATCTGAAGTAAGTTACGGCGGTGTGCCATTGGAAGCTAAGGGCCCGGCTCCAACGGACACTGGCTGATTGTATCATTACGGTTTGGCTTCGTGTGGTTTGTTTATTGTTCTCAATAATCTGATATACGTACATGCTGTTCCATACTTGTTCATTAGTAGTTTTCCTTTTGTAAATCTTTGTAACAAGTTTACATCATATTTCCAGAATTGATCACATAACATTGTTCTAAGTTGTTCACTTCCATTACAGAATTTATAAGTGGAATGTTTCAGCTACATATGGTTGGAGTAATGGACTACTGGTAATCATTTTAGATTATGTTTATATATGATTGACGTTTCCTGTTTATGGTGAATTGTTGTTCCATTTGATTAAACTGTCTACTTGTACAAAAGATTGCTCTTTCTTTGTATGTAAGTTGATGCCAAGAATTGAGAGTGTTGAACTTGCGAGATTTAGTTTCTTTCCTGCCGTTCCTTTTTACTGCTATTCCATTCCTGAATTGTTGTTCCATTCTACTTTCTTGTTGTTCCTTTTTACTTGCATTCATTGGTATTGTGTGGGAGGAGGATCAAGGCTGTCGTGAGACACAGCAGATGCTATTATGCTCCTAGATCCATGATCCATACTCTAATTCCTTTTCCTTCATCAGTTTCTAAAGGGATGGGTTACTGCTTCTGTACCCTTGAATGACAAAGTTGCCGTGTGTGATTTCTTTATGCAAAAGTAATTTAGCATAGCTTAGCATCCGTTTACTCTTATATTTCCTAGACCTATACTATTAAGCATTACTCTGACAAATAGCCTCAAATCGAGATACCCTTCACAATAACAAAACGCTCCCGGATTGACTTGTAATGTGAGATAACTAGAGGTGAAAAAGGCCCTTGTTAGAGCTCTACATTTTGGCGCTGTTGCCGGGGAAGGGTATAGCCATTTGTTTTTTAAACAGGGTAGTGTGCGAATCTGCCAGGGGAGAGTTGGATTTTAAAAACGGAAGGTAAGAACCTGCGTACGAAGCATGTAAAAGCCCTGCTCCACCGTCCGCTTTCCTAGCAGAATTGATTGGTTA
>APFE030030836.1:0-17164 GCA_000404065.3 Pinus taeda | reverse complement strand
TTCTTCAAGAGCATAGGATTGTTGCCCAATACACCATGCCTGGTTCACCCGACCAGAATGGTGTAGCAGAAAGAAGAAATCGAACATTATTGGACATGGTGCGGAGTATGCTTAGTAGCTCCAATCTTCCTAAATCCTTGTGGACTGAAGCACTTAAGACGACAGTGTATATATTAAACCGAGTTCCAACCAAGGCGGTCCCTAAAACGCCATTTGAATTATGGAAAGGTTGGAAACCGAGTTTGCGACATATGTGCGTTTGGGGATGCCCGTCTGAAGTGAGAATTTATAATCCACAAGAGAATAAGCTGGACCCAAGGACCATTAGTGGGTATTTCATTGGATATGCTGAAAGGTCTAAAGGTTACAGATTTCACTGTCCATCTCACAGCACTAGGATTGTGGAATCAAGAAATGCGAAGTTTCTTGAAAATGACTTTATCAGTGGGAGCGATCAAACCAGAAAAATAGTTTCTGAGAAGGATCATTCAGAATCTCAACCTTCCACTTCAAGTGATAGATTGATTATTGTTCATAGCACCCCTCAAGTACAAACTGGTGTTGAACAACCAATCGTTGAAGTTCCAAAAGCTGCTGACGATATTCCAGTAGATCAAGGAGTTCAAGAGTTGCCAAGAACTTTTCAACAACAAGTTGAACCACATACTTCTCAGGAAGATGATGGTACAACATTAAGAAGATCTTCTAGACCAAAGAGATCAGCAATTCCTAATGATTATGTTGTGTATCTACAAGAATCTGACTACAACATTGGAGCCGAAAATGATCCCGTGTCATTTTCACAAGCCATGAGTTGCAAAGAATCAGAACTATGGTGCAATGCCATGAAGGAAGAAATGAATTCCATAAAGAGTAACGAAGTCTAGGATCTTGTTAAGTTGCCTAATGGTGCAAAAGCCATTGGATGTAAATGGGTCTTTAAGACAAAGAAAGACTCATTGGGCAACATTGAGAGATACAAGGCAAGACTTGTTGCTAAGGGATTCACTCAGAAAGAAGGAATCGACTACACGGAGACTTTTTCTCCTGTATCTAGGAAAGATTCCTTGTGCATTATTATGGTATTAGTAGCCCATTTTGACTTAGAGTTGCAAAAAATGGATGTGAAAAAGACCTTTCTCAATGGAGATCTAGAGGAGGAGGTTTACATGAAACAACCTGAAGGATTCCCCTCTAGTGATGGTGAGCAATTGGTTTGCAAGCTCAAGAAGTCATTATATGGTTTAAAACAAGCATCCCACCAATGGTATTTGAAATTCCATAATGTAATTTCTTCTTTCGGTTTTGTAGAAAACATTATGGATCAACGTATATACCTGAAAGTTAGTGAGAGCAAAATTTGTTTTCTTGTTTTATATGTAGATGACATTTTGCTAGCAACCAATGATAAGGGTTTGCTACATGAGGTGAAACAATTCCTTTCTAAAACTTTTGATATGAAGGATATGGGTGAGGCATCTTATGTCATTGGCATTAAGATACATAGAGACAGATTTCGAGGCATCTTGGGTCTGTCATAGGAAACCTATATTAATAAAATTTTAGAGAGATTTCGAATGAAGGATTGTTCACCAACTATAGCTCCCATTATGAAGGGTGATATATTCAATTTGAACCAGAGCCTGCAGAACGACTTTGAAAGGGAACAAATGAAGAACATTCCATATGCTTCTGCTGTCGGAAGCCTAATGTATGCTCAAGTCTGCACGAGACCTGACATTGCATTTGTTGTGGGAATGTTGGGACGATATCAGAGTGATCCAGGTTTAGACCACTGGAGAGCTGCTAAGAAAGTAATGAAGTACCTTCAAGGAACTAAAGACTACATGCTTATGTATAGACGGACGGACAACTTGGAAGTAATTGGCTACTCAGATTCTGACTTTGCTGGATGTGTTGATTCACGCAAATCAACATCAGGCTACATTTTTATGATGGCCGGTGGCGCTGTATCAAGGAGGAGTGCCAAGCAAACCTTGATTGCCACTTTCACTATGGAAGTCGAGTTCGTCTCCTGTTTTGAGGCTACTTTACATGGTGTATGGCTTAAGAGTTTCATTTCTGGGCTTAGAATTATGGATTCTATCTCTCAGCCATTGAGAATATATTGTGATAATTCAACTGCTCTTTTTATGGCTAAAAACAAAAAAAGTGGGAGTCGAAATAAACACATCGACATTAAGTATTTAGCTATAAGGGAACATGTTAAAGAAAAGAAAGTGGTCATTGAGCACGTCAGCACTGAATTGATGATCGCTGATCCTTTGACTAAGGGCATGCCACCATTTAAATTCAAGGATCATGTAATGAATATGGGACTTGGTTCCATTATGTAGTTTCTCATTGTGTGGACAATGTTATTTTAATGAAATTCTTAATTATTGTAATGTTTTTTCTCATATTTATGTGCACCTTAAGTTGATTTGAGAAAATTCATTTAAGAAGGACTAAGAATAAACATAAGGTTTATTCATTAAGAAATTGTTGCCACATAAATTATAATAAGAATAAATACATAGTAATACATGGAAGATAATACTTGTTATTAGAGGACTTATCGCCATGATTCATGTATCTATTACTTAATACAGATTGTCAATGGCTTTTAAGTTGAGACATTAAGTTTGGAAGTATGGACCAAGTGGGAGAATGTTAAGCTCAATTAATTTTTTCCAACTGTAACCTACAGTTATGGAACTAAACTACAGTCTTTCCTTAATTTCTGGAAATCAACTGCAGTAATTTCCTTAAATTAAGGAAATCAACTGCATTTAATTAATTTTCTGGTTGGAGCTTCTGAAGTGGTCCATTACTCCATCTGGAGTTCTCTACCTTGATCTGTGGAACACCTGACACATAGCCATTAGAAGCTTGATGGAAGATTGGCTATAAATTCATCTGATTGGTCCCCAAGCTAGCATCTCAATCCCCTTCAGTTGTTTACACCATCTAGCTGAGAGAGCAGAGCTTGGAAGTGCCTTCAGATTTTCTGTGATTTATTTCTTTTGCTTGGATTGAAGCTCGAGTGCTGTTTCAGTAAATAAAGCAAGTGGACTGTGGTTTGCAGCAAGAGCGTTATCATTGGCTGGAGGTAATCCTAGGCATTGAAATTTAATTTTTAGATTCTTTAATTCCGCATATAGAATCGCTGTTAAAATTATTACATTACAACAATTCTTGAAAAATCCCTGAAAAGTCGTTAATTACCAGTTTGTCTAATGCTAACGGTTTGCTTGCACATTGTGGACAAAGCTTTGAACCTAGATAATGTATGAGTTTGCGTGGGTACGAAGCATAACATTTTATGCTGCATCGGATCGCGGCCCCGCCTATTCTCCGCAAAAGGCATGTCGGCAGCGCTGATGTGATCACACGGAAGATGTACTGTGCTTCGTGTCAATTTCTGGGACTTATAAAGTCGCCATCACGTCACAGACGCAAGTCATCCACACGAAAAAATTACAAATTTGATGAATTTGGGACAAAATTTAATAAATTCACGAATGCCTTCCACACAGTTATGAATGTCACACGGTAAGCAGATATACAACTTTTAAGGTTTCGATTTCCTCACGGTAATGAGATATAAACCAACCTAAGTCACAATCTCTCCCGCTAAAGCGAAGGGATGTCAATTTGGATACTATGTGTACCACGTGGCTCCCTAATAAATAGATGAACATATTTATAGGTATACCAAAAAACCAAGTGCAGGTGTATGAATATCTTGAAGCGCCTTTGGTGTTATCATATTGCTCAGTGAACACTGTTTCTAAAAGTGAAATTGTACCATTGCTGTTATGGATGGAATGGACTATCTTAAGGGCAATCTTCGGCTCTTGAGTCCTTCATTGGCTTATGGATTAGATGAGGTTGTAGCACTTGTTAGCAATCGTTGGACGTGGATGGGTTTGGGTTTTATTACTATCCTCAGTTTCTGGCGATGTAGAGGAGTCAAGGGATTCGATTTTGGCTTCTCAAGTTGGGGGACGCATGCCCAGGGGAGTTACATAGAGGCGGCTGCCCCTACATGTCTCATGTGGAAAATATTGAGAAATCATTATCATTTTCTGTTGCCAAATTTGCATGGCCATTCTTCAACATCTGGGGAAGACGAATTGGAATCACCAACCTCAGATGAACAATTGGATTTCCTGCGTCAAAATTTAATTAGATTTTCTAGACATGAAAATATCTAGCCAGCTAACGAATTTGGGGATGTGAACGCAGAAGTTTAAACAAGCCTAAGCAGGACCGAAGAGGTAAGATTAATATTTCTTCGGATATTATTTACGATATGGGCTGGAAGGAAAAATGCGAAGACAATTTGTTTATTATGAACGATGATGAAGGAATTAGAAGGAATTGGAATTGGAATTGTTATGCAGGTGAGCCTGTGTTGCATTTGGATAAACTGTCAAAATATCCAGTCGGAGACATGAATGTCGCTAATGTTTTAGACAGCCTAACAAGAAGCCTTCTTAAACTCCTTGCTCTCCGTGAAGACGCTGTAACGTTAGTTGACATGGTATGGGATATGGGCTTATCTTCTATCTCCACAATTGATAACACTGTTCGTGTCTGGGATATTGAGGTTGGTAAATCCCTCAACAAAATGATGGTCGATGACTATTGAATTGTGGGCAGCCATATTAGGGATAACCCTGGATTCATTTTGAACGGTATTATGATGAGAGAAGAAAAGGGTTCATTGTTTGTGTGGGATCGTAGGGACTTTTAGAGGCCTCTAAATTTCTGCGTGGGAAATATGTCAACAATACAGAGCGTTCATTTCAAGGACAATAAGGTTTACATTTCTGATTGTGTGAATGAGAACCAGTTTGGTTTAAGGATGATACATCACCGACCGAAGTATGCCGAAGAAAGGTCTCTTCTCTATTGCCATTGAAGTATGAACGACGAGCAATCTTGAAGGAATTGGGTTGCGTCACACGTAAGAGATGAATATGGTTGCGCAAGAGTATACTCCAACAAAAACATGCAAAAATCACATAAGCTATTCAACTCAATGGCTTGTAGCAGATTCCTCATTGGAAGATTTCTTGTTAGTAAAGTTGAATATTATTAAATTGTAAATATGGTTAGAAATTGTAATTACTCCTGCGTGTGGAGTTAGCTAAAATTATAGGGTCAGTTAAATGAGTGTTAAGCGATAAGCATTGAGTCAAATCAAGTGATGGATGAAGTCAAATGATAAGATCCTTATTTAGAATGTGAGTTAACTGAGTTAAGTGCATGCATGTCAAAATATATTCAAAATATATTAAGTAATTGGCTAATTAAAAAATGTTAAATACCCTTCTTGTAAGTATCAAATTTTATATTATGTTTTGTTTTCTTTACCTTTCCAACAAATATTATTATTTTATACTAAATTATGAATGTAGAGCAGCCTAGACACTCCTCATTGTAAAGTAACTAGAACTCGAGAAATCATCAACAACCTCACCACCCTTTTCTTGAAATGAAAACATAAAAAACACAAGAAACGAAAACATAAAAAGACAAAAACCTAAAAAACACAAGAGACGAAAACATAAAAAGACAAAAACCGAACCGATGTTAATAATTTTCTTCATTATTTTAAAGTTTTCAATCACCCATTTTTCAAATGGTGTCCTTATTCATGAATATGAAAAAAATCGTACCTATTCATACCATTTTTCAAATGGTGTCTTTATTCATCCATAGCTATTCATACAATTTTTCAAATGGTGTCCTTATTCATCCATAGAAAAAAAATTCCTCTATTAATAAATTTCTTCATTATTTTAAAGTTTTCAATCACCCATTTTTCAAATGGTGTCTTTATTCATGAATAGGAAAAAAATCGTACCTATTCATACCATTTTTCAAATGGTGTCCTTATTCATCAATAGAAAAAAAATCGTATCTATTCATCCCATTTTTCAAATGGTGTACCTATGAATACCTTCATGCCCATTCTTTAAACTTTTATTAGTGAAGCCATTAGAATTTATGATCGTTATTTTTTTAGAATGGAAAAGCTAGCTTAAATAAACCCTTTACGATTAGTGATTATAAATCTAAAATTTCTTATTCTTTTTTATTTCTCAATTTGCTTCTTGTATATTTAAAGAATTACAAATCATATTTCTAATATTGTAGCAAAAAAAATATTGAAATTTGTTGGACACCTAATCCTCAATGGGTTAGTGTGGAAGCCGAATAGACAAAGTAGTCCAAGAGACCTTAGCATGTGGAACCCAATGGTCACAACATGTACTATAAATGTAAATCATTTGTTAATAAAAAATGCACTCTCATGTTTTATCTTTCAATTTTGTGATGCTGCCCATGTGTGTTTAACATGGTATCAACGCAGACGTATTCCTGCCCTGCATAATTACTTTGAGCCATTTGTTTTATGGCCTTTATGTGTAGATCATTTCTGCCATCACTTATGAATATTTTCTCAGCAAAATTCTAGTTGCCACCTCTGTCTATCAAGTCTGCTACTTACATGCACCAAGTCGTTTCATCTAATTATGTCTTTGCCATTTTGAATCTGCTCAGTCGTAATAGTCTGCTCTCTGCATGATAATATGGGTAATGCTTGGTATTCCCATCGAATACCTGCTCCTATAGTACTGTCAGCATTCCATTATCGTTCCTTTGCCAACTCCATTTACTTTGGAACGCGAGGTAACCCAGCGCTAAAGGAGGGACCGATCGCCATATTTATTGCTCCATTAAATCTGTAATGTTAAAATTGAGTAGTGTTGAGCATATTTCTACAACCTCAGTCCTTATTATGCCCCTTAAGTCTGTGTTACAAAGGATTTCAGGCTAAATTTCTTCATTCAACGATGATATCTCCAGAATCATTAGGTATATGAGACCCTATATATCTAATATGCACAACATACCCGCAAGAATTGTTACAGTACAATAAAAAAAATAAAATCGTGTAGCCAAATGGACAGACTTGCTTCTTAGCGAGGAGCAATTCGATAGTCTGATGATATTTGATAATTTATGAAGTGTGGTAGATTCAATTTAAATAAAGGCGAGCTGAAAATTGAAACAAATTTTAAACAACATATTCACCAAATTTGGGAACTATGGCCACACATTCTTCATCTTCTGCAAAGTTCATACCATGCGCCTGTTTCTATCGTAAAAGTTAGATGCTTTGTATTTGTCAAACGATGGACCTTTGTGTTTGCTGCCTGAGACCCAGCTTCCCTAGATCTTTGTTGCCTTTTTCGTCTCTTTAACTTCTAGGGTTTTTATTCGAGATGTGAAGAGCTCTAAGTAGGCCTGTGACTTACCTCTTCCAGAATTTGAGTTGTTGCTTGAGTTTTTGCTCGTGGCAGGCCATGCATATTCGTTTCACGTTAGGAGAATTAGCGTGTATGTTTTTTGGTCTGGTGGCATTGAAATCAATCAGGTTTTCCACGCCCGCATCTGCCATGGATTTCAATTCGAGTCTGACGCGTTGGTTTATGTAATTTTTCACTGGCTTGGAAGTCTCCTTCGTGGGTTTGGCACGGCACGACTTTCTTCTTTCTTGGAACAAGTGGAACGCGACGTTTGTTGTTTTCTTGCAACACAAGCCACCGTGTTCGCCTCAACAGGTTGCAATCTTCTTTGTCTGCGAGAGGTATAGATTTCATGTGTTGTTTATTCTAAGTAATGGAAAATTTCAATGTTGATTGGGAATATGCTAGACGAATAAATGCCCGCTGAAAAAATCTTCTTGGATTTGTAAGAGATTCGACGCTATGAAGATCAGTCTGAGTTCTAGTACTCTTTTACCATTGCGCTTGTATTTGTTGTGAGACTCTGCGCTTGTATTATTTTGACTTGATTTGGACCAGGTTATGTTCGACGTTTCAAAGGCTGGGCAAAATTCGTTGGAAGTCATTGAATTTGTGGTCCATTTTTATTGAGGTAGTGCGAGATTGGTATATGCGTTGAATTTTATTTTATGGCATATAAAAGTCATTGAATGGCAATTATTGAATAGAATTTTTAAAGGGTTGTGGGTCAAACCCATGAAAACTGTTGGTCGTGCTACATTTTGTGCATTTAAGTAATGATGCCTCTGTAATTTGCATGCCAGTCATTAAATTGTGGCTGAACTTTGCCTCTGCACTCAAAATCATGAATCGTGCTGCATTGAAATGTTTATGGAATAAAAGAAAGAAAGAAAGAAAGAAAGAAAGCCATATTATTATATTTAGTGCATTGAATATTGATAACATCTATGGATGAATATTGGTGGGACTATAATCTTGTTACAAGACTACAAGATCTCTTGGCCTCGCTGTAGAAAAATAATGAAGTCTTTTGGAGTTCTAAACCTTGTATTTTCTATAAATTTCCAGCTTATTGAAAGGGTTTGAACTCTTACGCCTTCTTGATATAGAATTATTGCACTCATATTCTTGTGATGAAGGACCAACGAACAATAGTGTAAAGCCTGGTATAACAATTTGAATTCAACGCAGCTTGCACCAGAGGACAGATTGGTGAAGGTTTTGTGTATTGATGCCATGAAAGGCAAGGGTTTCTCAAGAACAGAGATGCCACATATATATTGATGATGTCTAGTTACAGTAATTAAGGAATAATCAGGTTGTATTGGTACAGTAAGCAAGGTTTCACAGTTCCATTTGAGCATAGCCTTGTCACAATGTTCTTGTAGCAGTACACTATAACTCTGTAGCTAGAAAAATCACTTCATCTTTGATACAGTGTTTTAGCATTCAAGTGCAGTGATATCAAATACTCATATATTGTACTGATCATTATCACATATACAATTTCAGTGATATCATCATAGCATCAAATTTAAGGTCTTCAACAATAACGTAGCTTCATCATCTTATTTTTATATGGATTGTAATTGGTGTTTTCTGGTTGCACACTGATCAATTTATGCACATTTACAAAGGATATTGCTAAGGGGAACTACTTTTCTGCATTGAGTAGTAGTTGTGATTAGTTTTTAAGGTGTAATTCTGACATTGAAGAAAAAAAATGGCCAAAATCAGTGAAGTATTAGAGTTCCTCAAAGCTCTCATATTGTCTACTAATCATGAAACATTAAAAGTCAGCAAAGTTTCTCTCACAAACATTCAAGTCTGTCTACAAAATGCACAAGAGAAAACTGATTTTTTGCAGATTGAAACTCAGCTACAGCAAGAAGAACTAAAACAGAGGAGTCATTTTGAACATGTTTCTGTTCAGAACATTGAGACTGCAACCCATCAGAAGCAAGTCAATAATGTTACAATTGGTTAAGATTTAGTACCAAATAAAGAAGCAGTACATGTAGATGCACAAACTCAGTCTGCACTTCCCAAGTCCATCATCAGACCTTGGTTGTCCAGAACAAGCATAGAACTGGTCTTGGATATGACAAGGACTTGTCCTTTCATATTCCAGACTACGCCAAGCCCATTCAGTTTCAGACTGCTGGATTCATTCATGATAGTTCACCTGCTCCTCATGACAGTTCACCCCAGCACTTCACCCCAGCAAGTCACCTATGATAGAAAGAAAAGTATCGGCCAAGTCAATTCACTCGAGCTGATCTGTAGCAGCCATAAGACGGAGGGGCGAGGATTTCGAGGCCTCACAGGAAGATCCAGGTCTGTCAGGGTACGCTAGTACGCCTCCAGCTGTTCCAGAATCTGCCTCTCTTCCACAGCAACAACAACAACAACAACAAAAGACTGTGAAATACCAACACTGTGACTGAGTTGGCCATTTGAAAGATAATTGTTTTGATCTTCATCCATGTAAGCACTGTCATAAAACCAGTCATTCTTCACACAGATGCTTCAAAAAGAAACGTCCTGCAAGAACAAAGATTCATCTTGGGTGGATCGCTTCTTAGCAATGGGCATCAGAAACCAAGAAGATATTCCAAACACATGTCAGAACCTGTTCCAGAGTATTGAATAGTCTTGCAGTTGAGTTTTCTCCATCATCTCACCTTGTATCTGATAGGGGGGGGAAATGATGGTCATCTACAAGTTTCAAAGTCATATCAAGCGATCCTGAGCCACAACCTGCCACACTAGTTTCAGAGTTGTAGCAAGAGACAAAGATGCCCGTGAACATGCCTTCAGTTGGTAATCTGGGACACTTCCTCTAGCAGAAGACTTCAACTTCTTGCCAGTTTTGGAAGAGTTCCAGGAATTGCATTAAGTATTCCAGAGTTGTTGGTCATCCTTAAACCATCACAGGTTGAGACTTCCCTTTTCAGGTTGAAGTTCTCCCTTTTATGCGAGGTGAGACCTCTCTTTCATGGTTGAAGGTTTCCCTCTTCAAAACAATAAGAGCACTTTCTCTAGCAGAATACTTCAGCTTCTTGCCAGTTGTGGAAGAGTTCCGGGAACTGCACTAAGCATTCCAATGTTGTGGTCATCTTTAAACCACCGCCCTTTATACCAACATTTCACAGAGCACATTTAGCCTAGTGCTGCCATGCATTTTTTTGCACATTTTATATTACAGCTCTCTTCTTGGACTCATACATAACCCTTCGGATTAAGGGGGGCAATGTTGGACACCTAATCCTCAATGGGTTAGTGTGGAAGTCTAATAGACAAATTAGTCGAAGAGACCTTGGGATGTGGAAACCAACGGTCACAACATATACTATAAATGTAAATCATTTGTTAATAAAAAATGCACTGTCATGTTTTATCTTTCAGTTTTATGTTGCTGCCCATGTGTGTTTAACAAAACTTTTTTTATCTCTAAAAACTTTTAGAATGTTTATACAATTATTTTAAAAATTTTAAAATATCTGGTTTTATATTTCAAGAAAGAGTTTACAAAATTTCATATATAAGCCTGATATTTCATTTAAAATCAGTGTTAAATAGAATATATCAATATAATTATATCTCTCATAATCCCATCACTAAATTATCCATTACTATTGTCAAAGATTTCTACAAAACTAATTATCTCATTTGCTTTGACCAAACTTAAATTCTGTCTCTCATAAACCTGTTATTCCTTTTATATCATTCCACAACTCTTAAGATTGAAAAACAACATTGTAATAATTTTAATCATGAAAATAATTCCAAACATACTCAATCTTAAAAAACTATTAACTTTTTTGTTTATTCTTCTTCAATTTCTTCTTTTTTATTTTTAATTTAATTTTATCTTTTAAATCTTCTTTTCTTTTAATCTTTTTACGAATCTTCAGAAGCTATTAACCTTTTTATTTAAGCATTTTATCCTATTTCATTCATTTTTTATTGTTATTTAATTTGTTTTACTTAACTTAATCCTTTGTAATCTCTCTTATTTCTCATGTATTCTAATTTATAGATAAAATAGTCTTTTTCTACTGAATTTCATAATAGAATTTCTAAAATATAATTTTTAGTTGTTTAAAATACATTTTTGAATACAATTTAAACTCAAATTTTTAAAAATATCTAAAATTTTTTTGATTAAAATTAAATTGAGAAATACCCTTCTAGAAATAATTTCATTTGTAAATTAAATTATATCTTTTTTCAGAAGAAATTATCTTCTTCTTTTTTATCTTTAAAAAAAAAATAAAATTTAATAAAATAAATAAATAATTCAACTAATTTTCCACCAAAATCGTTCAAAAACAGATTATCCAGCCACCCTTCTCTCTATTGCAGATTGTCATAACATAGTTATTTAGACCTACCTCTCCATCACCATTGAGATCTGTTATCGGAATCATGGTGTATAAGTGTTACCTCTGACATTTGTCATCGTCTCCACGCCATCTAGTGGCCAGCTCGGGGAATGGAATTCAATTCAACCTACCGTGCTACAACGTCCTCGCAGATCATATCCTATGCAAAGTAATAAATGCACAGTTGAAAAAATATTTATCATATTTCATATAGTAGTTGGTTTCTGACAAGTCAATTTATTTTTATTATTGAAATTTTTATTCAAAAATTAAATAATGAACTGTATTATTTTAGATTTGTTTTTTTTATTATTCATTTTTAAGTTTGCAGTAGGGAATCAAAATATTTTTATTCTAACAAATTATTTTTATTTATATTTAGTAGATTTAGATGATTTTAAATTATTAATCATTAATATTAAATATAGTGCAATTATTAATTTTTATATTTTATTTTATTTTAGTTATATCATGTCAAAATTTAAATAGAACATTATATTACAATATAATGATTATAAAAGAAAGGGTTACCAAAGGAACGCAGTGGCAGCAGCTCGCAACAGCCCTAAACACAACGAGCTCACGTAGCTGCCCTCAGTGGCCTCCTGCTGCTGATGAACGATCAACATGGAATCATCAGAGGATGAAGAGATTCCCTTAAATAACCAGCAAGAAAATGAAGGAATAGCAAAAGCCTTCGCCTTTCTCATTTCTGCAATGGGTCCGGCAAAGAACCGACTATCAGTCACCAACTTTGTTAAAAGATTGGAAGACATCCCGAAAATATCACTCCCTCCAGCGCTTCCTTGTAAAGCAGCACTCTCCCTGGCAGAACGTGGATTAGTTGGGCAGTTTACAGGGTTATGGCCATCGCCCAAAACGGTCCAAAAATGGGTAGAAAGGAACTGGTTTGCAACAATAAACGGAAAAATCTCAATCAGGTTATGTGGAAGAGGATACTACACCTTCCACTTTAAAACCAAGGAGGATCGAGATCTAATATTTAGGAATGGCCCGTACTTTATGGATACAAGGGGTTTGTATCTAAACAGATGGATGCCATATTTTGACCCAAAAATGGGTATACCCAATGCCGTCCCCGTTTGGGTCAGATTGCCGCATTTTCCCCTCCACTGTTGGGGAGATGATTCAGTTAAAGCCATAGGAAATGCAGTTGGGAAATACGTAGACATGTGTGATCCAAAGGAAAACATGCACGCATATGCCAGAATCTGTGCAGAGGTGGGTCTAGGAAAAGGGCTTCCAGAAGCCATCAAAATCAAAGTGGATTAGTGGACGCATATACAACAGCTCCACTATGAACAAATCCCGCTCAAATACAAGGTATGTCATGAATATGGTCATTTTGCTAATAGATGTACAAAAAGAAAAAATATAATGAAAACGAAATGATTGAAGACCTGGAAAACAAATGGGAACAAGTAAAAAGAAAGAAGGCAGTTCATAAACAACCAAATCTTTCTTCTATGCAATCCTCCATATCCTCTGATCTCCATCCTCTATCACCAAAAGCTAACAACAATTTTCTTGCTAGCCTCAATCCTTTTGAGCCACTGGATCCCTCTGTCCCCCCATCCCCCAGACCTAGATCTAGATCTAGATCCAGATCCCCTCACCACACTACCTCCCTCCTCCCATCCCCTCTGGCCCCAACCACCCAAATCTCACCCCCTCCCTTAGTAGACAAAATCCTAACTAGAAAGCAGTCAAAGGAACCTCTCCCAAATGTAGAAAAAAAAAAGCAGGAAAAAAGACAAACAAAGCGCTGAGGGATGAAGCAACAGAAAAAGAAATGACATTAGGAACGTAACAACCTATGGAAACCTTCTTAGGAAGGAACACAGGAAACAACGAAAAAAGCTAGCAAAGAGGGAAGTGAGCCATGCACCACCCAACAAGCAAATAATGGTAGTGGTCACCTAGAATTGCCAAGGATTGGGATCATCCATTAAAAGGAATGCCACAAGAGGCATTCTGGCAAAAGAAAAACTAGACATCCTTATGATTCACGAGACAAAAACAAATAGCCAAGAAATTGAAATATAAAAAAAAAAAATTAGAAATTATGAAAGTGAAACAATAGAGGCAATAGGAGCGTCAGGAGGTATCTGCACAATATGGAAGAAAGGAATATGGGAATTAATACACCACAAAAAAGAACAACACTGGATACAAATAGATCTAATGCAAATCAGTACAAAAGAGAAGTATAGTGTCATCAATATATATGCCCCAAACCACTAGAAGGAAAAAGAGCAATGTTGGGCCACCATAAAAGAAGCACTAAAAGAAATGAAAATAGGAAAAATAATTCTAGGAGGAGACTTAAATTTGGTAAGAAGTATAGAAACAATGTTTGGAGGCATATATCACATAGACCCATCCAGGGATGCACTAGAAGAAATAATGGAACAACACAATCTTTTAGACATCCCCCCAAGCATCGGGAAATACACCTGGAGCAATAAAAGAGTGGGAAAAAGCAACATAAAAGAAAGGTTAGACAGAATCTTGATACAAGAAAACATAGCAGCAGTGTACAGTGCCATTAAACAAAAATCATTCACACCATGGCATCCAACCATAAACCGGTGGCAATAGTCATGGGCAAAATGGAAAATCAAGGACCGCTCCCATTTAGATACAACGCAATTTGGGACATGAATATAGAAATCAATGAATTAATTAAGGAAGCATGGGAGCCAAGAGTATCAGGATCACCACAATATATTTGGGAGACAAAATTAAAAAATGCAAGAATCAAGTTAAAGGAATGGGCAAGAGCAAATGAAATTAAAAAATAAAAAAATAAAAAAATAAAAAAATAAAAAAATAACAAAATAAAAAAAATTACAGCAGAGAATGGACAATGTGAAAATTGAAAAAGAAGGCAGTGAAGAAGGCAAGCAAGATTATCTAACAGAAAAGGAAATATTTTGGGAAATATATAGGGAAAATAGTAAAGAAGAAGAAGAGGTTAGACTGAAATCCAGAAGGTTGTGGCTCAAGGCAAGGGATAAAAATACATATTTTTTCCATAACTCAATAAAGATTAGAAGAGCAAGAAATCAAATAGAAAAATCCAAGTGGAAAATCAAGAGGTCAAAGGTGCGGAGGAATTTAAAAAAGAAACCCACAAGCACTCTAAAAATTCACTGTCAGCAAAAGAAGAAATGGTTGAATATGAATATTTCCTTCAGCACAAAAAAAAAATAAAGAGAGAGATCAAAATCCAGAAATGTGTAAAGAAATTACAGAAGAAGAGGTAGTGGCAGCTATATGGAGCCTACATCCGCATAAAGCCCCAGGGCCTGACGTATTTACAATAGCATTCTTCAAATCTCATTGGTATACAATCGGGAAATATTTCTTAAGAATGGTGAAGAATGTTTTCAAAAAAAAATAAAATAGGAAGAAACACAAAATCCTCCTACCTCGCCCTAGTCCCAAAGGAGTCAAATCCCTCCACCTTCAACAGGTATCACCCTATATCTCTGTGCAATCCCTCTTATAAGATAATAACAGAAATAATTTCAAATAGAATCAAGGAAGTGCTACCATTAATCATATCTGAAAATCAAGGAGGATTTGTGGCATGTGCCCAACAGGCAAATCATAAATAATGTAATTATTGTACAGGAAGTTGCACACTCTAGTATGCTAAGGCAAGAAAAAGGCAATAATTAAACTAGATATGGCAAATGCATTTGACAAGGTCAACCATCCATATCTCATGGTTGTTCTTTAGAAACTGGGTTTCTCAAGAGAAATAATAGAATTCATTCAGGCATGCATCTCCATCCCTTGGATTGCCCCCCTCATAAATGGAAGGCCAAGTGAATTTCTTCAAAGCACAAGAGGACTCAGGAAAAGATGCGCTCTCTCTCCCTTCCTATATATTATAATGGCTAAAACTCTAAGTAGAGCTTTGGAAAAATAAAGAAAAGAAAGAAACATTACAGGGCTCAAAATAGCAAAAAGAGTTAAACAATCAACCACTCACTTTTTATGGATGACACCCTGCTACTAGGAGGGGCATCGACAATAATAGCAAGAAGGCTAAAAAAAAATTTAAATGATTTTTTACAGGTTTCAAGTGGGCTTTTGAATAACACAAAATGCAGAATATATGGATGGAACACCCCCCTAGAAGCATGCAAAGGATTTCACAAATATTAGAAATCCCAATACAGGAAAAATGGGCCCATTTCTTTTACCCGGGACTTCCAATCTTAAAAGAGAACATGAAGGTAGAAATATGGACTAAGAAGATTGAAAAAATGAAAAACAAAATTCAAAGCTGGGGTATGATGTGGTTAAATTTGTCAGGAAGGGTCATTTTAATCAAAGCACTCCTTGCAGCACTACCTATTACCAATATGCAATAATCATGGCCCCAGCAAGTGCACACAAACAAATGGATTTAATCTTAAGAAGCTTTCTATGGCAGGGGGGAAACAAGAAAATAAAAAATTTAGCCTGGTGAGGTGGGAGCAAGTAGTGCTACCTTACGAACAAGGAAGCCTTTCTATATGGATACCTGGACTCATGAACGCAGCCCTGGGAATGAAGATAGTATGGAGATTGATCACGGGAAAAGAGAGCTGGTGGAAAAAAACTCTCATCTCAAAATACATGGATGGTTCAAGGGAAAGATTGCTCAATGGAAATATCCCAACAAGACAATGTACTCAAGCTTGAAAGCTAGTAAAAAAACAATTCCTCTAATGAGCAGCTACATCTCTAAAACCCCAGGCAATGGAAAGACAATATCGATATGGGAGGACAGAATAATGGAAAAGAACCACTGAAGACTCATCCAAAAATAAAAGGCATCCAAGAGTGGATGAAAGGAAAAGGTATTAACACTCTATTCTCAATTTCTCTATGGAACCAAAAGGATTAAGAAGACTGGAAACTCTCAACAATACTTGCAAATCTAGAAGGACAATGGAGCAAAATTAGGCAGCTCCTAAAAGGGGCAACACCAATCAACTCTGATGAAGAAGATGGATACCTCTAGGATCCTAGTGGTGGGAGTCAAGACAGGATAAAAAATATTACAAGAACAACCAAACCAACAAGATTGGGACCCTTGGAAAATAGCCTGGTAATCTGAAAGCTTGCCTAAGATCAAAATGTTCATCTGGACTCTTTTAAAAGGGAAGGTTTTAACTAGTGAAAACTTAAAAAAAAAGGTTTCCAAGGTCCATGAAGATGTCCACTATGCAATCAAGCTGAAGAAAACATTCAACATTTATTTCAAGAATGCATTTTTGCCAAAGAATGTTGGCAACAACTTATAAGCCCCTTGGAAACAAGAATAAATTTTGAAAAGTCGTTGTCGGATTTTCTACAAACTCTAGAGAAGGCCTATCTATATACAACAAAGAAGAAAGTCACTATTCAAAGAATATGGAAATGCAT
>APFE030030831.1:0-10002 GCA_000404065.3 Pinus taeda | reverse complement strand
AGGATTTAGAAAAATCTTTGCCAAATTTAATCAAAATCTTATTATAATTTATACAATTTTCCAGAAAAAAACAGTTTGTATAGAATACAACTAAATATATTACATCTCATTAAAATCTGACTTATCACTGAAATTGCAGTACGGTACTAATGAGTGAAAGCATAAATGACTATAGATACGTAGACAAGCAAGGCTGTTGAAACTAGAGAAATCAAACATACAGTTGCCTTCACTGTGGAGATTACTCCACAGGACAGAAGGCCCAACCTGATCTGTATCACGTGCACCATTGACAACATCAAGAATACACATTTTACCTCCCTTAATTTTTAATCCGGTTCAAGAATAATAATGCTTACGTCCATGTTGACATGTCTCTTTTATTGATTAGGATTTGGATTTTTATATTCATTATTCCCACCTATGGTTTCTTAAAATATATTTATGCATTTGGGTAAATAATATTTACTAGGATAGGTTTCTTTTACCCGTAGGTTGTTCCTCGAGACTTCGATAGCCTCCTTCATTGAATTCGTATATGAGATCATTAGAGAGATGTTATATTTGTATCCATAATTTTTTTTAATTATTTAGTGATCATTGATACTCCCTTAGCTTAAACAGGTTAAGGAATATCCCTTTCACTCATATTTATTAATCCCATATTATTAATATTAATCCCATATTATTAATATTAGTGTGTCTTTATTACTAGTTTACAACTTATCTTCGAATTGTTCTTCCTATACAATTCATGGTTGTCGCCCTTTTCATTTTTCATACATTTGATCGGTTCACGATTTGACATTCATGTTATATAAATATTAAATTTTAATTTAATTCCGTGCGTTGCCATTATAACCAGCACAAAATAATTAGTTCTATACCTTCGTGCATGTACACATATTGCACATATTAGGTAAATAAACAAACCTCTAGCTAGACTTACAAAAGTTTATAGTGTCTATTTGGATAAATAACTTAATGTCTCTTAGTATTCATATGGAATACAATTATGGTAATTTTAAATCATACTTATCATTTATATCAATCAAAGAATTGGATCAAATAATGTTTTCCATTACAGTTAATACGTTTAAGTCTTTAGCTATGATTCATTCCATTAATCCATAGTAAAAATATCAGTTTCCATAATTAAATTACTCTTCTTCTAAGTCTTATCTCCTAATTAATCCATGCATGAAGTCATTTATACCATATAGGTTTCTTTTTCCAATTTACATAAACATATAATATTTAATATCATTGGGTTTATATTTATTAACCTTTAATTAAACTACCATGTATACATGCATGTCATCACGATTCAATACATATGTTCTATATTAAGTAGGTAGCTGATTTATGGAGTAGTCTATAATGAGAATTTTCAAAGATTCTGATCATCTGAAAAGCGCATTATTCCGACCAACCACCCAACTGGTGTTCCCTCACCTTCGTCTCCATTACCTCGCCGGAACGTGAACTCCGTTACCTCCATCACTGTCAGCATCACCTCGCACGGGGACTGCCTGTTTCAACTTCAGCAACCCCGCGAATGCCTTGAATTACATTCTAGTTTCTGCACAGTGGGGGGAATACCAAATTATAACTTGGTGAGCTCGTACATTTGTTACTCTAGCCTGCCCTCCTTTTATATGATCCTCCTCTAATCATGTACTCAAAAACAATTGAAAACCATTGTTCTTCTGGCTGAAAAATCTTCAAAATCGTGATACTAACTGTGATTGAATTAATGCAAACTTTGATGTTCAGGTTGCTCTATAACGCCTTCCAACATTTGTGAGAAGCATGCTGGAATTGATCCATGGACTGCAATACTGGGATCTTGGGGCGTAATTGTGTAGGTCTATTGGGATCCTCTACTACCCCGCCCTTCCCTAGGGCAGAACCATTGAGCGAGTGAAATGCGGTTTTATGGATAGTGATGATTGCTGGGTATGCACAAAATGGATAGGTGTGTGAAGTGTTCAAGCTGTTTAAGGAGATACCTGAGCCAAAGAGATTACTTCAAATCTTTATCGAAAAAATAATAACTAAGATTTTTTTGGATGAATATAGTTGATTCTGCTTTAAAAAAAGGCTAAGGTTATGTTTAAGATTCCAACAAAGAGGGCCAACAAAAAATTGAGCAGGCATCTCCAGATTACTTCAAAATTATGTGTAACTCTGGAGGCTATCGTTCAACAGAAAATGCTTAAATTCTAGTCTAGGCAATCAATAGAACAACACAATAAATTGATTTATGGTATCATTCTTCACTGTGAGTGGGCCAGCCTATTATAGCACGCAATATTTAACTTTATTCCAGGTCGTCTCTGCGCGCTTAAAGTTGTTAAAGAACCAAATATTTAAACAAAAAATAATAACAAAGATTTTTTTGGACGAATATAATCGATTCTGCTTAAAAAAAAAAAGGCTAAGGTTATCTTTAAAATTCCAATAGAGAGGGAGAGCGAACAATTGAGAAGGCTTCCCCTGATTACTTCGAAATTATTGCTCAAAACAATGAATACACCCAAGTGGAGCTAAAAATGACGAAACCAAAAAGGTGGTGAAAGGTTGAGCATGGAGCAAAGTACGTGATCGGTTTCATGAATACCTACAA
Organism: Pinus taeda; assembly: GCA_000404065.3. Lineage (NCBI taxonomy): Eukaryota > Viridiplantae > Streptophyta > Pinopsida > Pinales > Pinaceae > Pinus > Pinus taeda. The sequence continues at coordinate 7,373 of APFE030030831.1, read as the reverse complement.
ATCACTACATGAAAATAGGTTTGTATGAATTGGTTGTTGGTGTATGTCAATGAAGGGGACCCACGACAATAGTCTACTTGTAAATGCAACTATTTATTCTCTTTTAAAACTTCAGTTTTTAGATTCAACTTCCTCATATCTTTCCACATTTTTTGCAGACATTGAGACAACATGGAAAAGAAATGGAAAACTATTATGGGCGTTGAGGTGCAAGACCCTGAAGAGAAAACCATATTTTCTAGTAAAGGTTTAGTTTGGTCTGAAGTATACAAGACGAACATGAATATTGACCGCATTGAAAAAATTCCTAAACTAAGAATTAATGATTTTATTCAAGGAGAGGGATCGAATCTAGATGCTCCATGTTCCTTCTAGCATCGAAAAATAAAAACTCCAAGCTCAAGGCCTAGTGCTGCCTTACTATGGGAACTGTAAGTATTTTAGAAAAGCCTTTTTTACATGTTGATATTAACAATGCTTTATCATTTGTCACATGTGTTGACATTTCAAAATTTATTTTGTAGTTATACTTGCTCATATGGCCTAGAGGACAAGAGAGAAGAATGGAAAACCAAACGAAGGCGTTCAATTGTCAAAAAGAGGGGTTTCCAATGCCATTTTATTATAAAGGTCATCGTTCAAGATCTTGATGTTGCAATAATAGCATACAACATGTATGATCATGAAGATGGGCAAGGATTGCCTTGCAACAGAAAACATGACACTTTAGGTGATGATGGTCCTCAGAGGAAGCCAAGACTTCCAAGAGGCATGATTTCTTATTTAGAAAGTTGTTTTTCCTTCAAGTGGCAATTGACTCTGTTTGTAAAATGCATATTAAGAAATATGTTGACATACATGCCACAGCTCGGGTTAGAGATTTTTTCTTACACAGAAAAGATATTGTAAACATATATAATCCTTTGACAAAAGAAAATTACCAACTGCATTGCAAAGATGAAATGAGTGTGAATGTTTGGTATGAAAAACACCATAATGATTTCTTCTTCTACTAGAATCCCAATGGTGGAGAGGTCCCTTTTATCATTGGAATAAAAAGAAAATGGATGTTGGAAATTATGGTCAAGTTATATCATAATAGCTTGATAGTCATGGACTAAACATTCAGTACAAATAAATATGGAGTGAGTATTTTTGCAATGATAGCTTTAATGAATCATTTTGGTTATAATGATTCAATATGATTATTGACTTAAAATTAACTTCATTTTTTTTAACATGACAGTATCAGTTGTACATGCTTGTGGTGTTTGATGAGAAACAAACTGGGGTTCCAGTCACATGGGTGGTGATGTCACATAATACATCACAAGATATAGCGGTATGGCTGGAGCACCTCATGCATATGTATTTTCAGCTTCATCCTGACTCGAAGGTCAATGCCTTTATGGTTGATGATGCATTGGCTGAAATCATTGCTTTTAGGTAACATCAATATTCTTATTTGACATTTCAAGTTGCATTCATTCTAAATATTTCTCACTTAAAATGAATTATGTTTGGTAGGAGAATCACTAGATGTGAAGTGATCTTGTGTACTTGGCATGTAAGGAGGGCATGGCTAAAGAATGTTAATCAGTTGGCCAGCACTTCAGAAAAAGCAAAAGAGATGTTCAATGAACTTGGTTATATCATGAAAAATGTTTCTAATTATGAAGTGGATAATGCAATCAATGGTTTTTTCACCAAATTTGCAACCGAGGAGAAGTTTTTGGACTATTTCCACAAGAATTGGGTTACTGGTGGAAAGATGCGTAAGTTCGCATACTATTTTTTTTAGTTCATACGTTTTTTATTTTATAACGACAAGATATATCTACGAGTTCGATTTTTACATTTAGGGATGTGGGTTAAAGGATGCCGAGATTTTCCTCATGCAAATCAGGAGACAAATAATGTTGTGGAGTCATACCACGGTTATCTCAAGACAACCTTTCTATGTGATAGACGAAAGAAATGTTCTCGTAGGATAGATTAGCTATTCTATACTCTAATAAAAAATGTTGAGCCATGTTATCGATTTAAGGAAATTCTAAAAAAAGAAGGATATTTGAACAACCACAAGAAAGAGATGCAGCTTGAATCATCAATGGAAAAGGCTAGAAGAATTCGAGACATTGATTGCAGGCCTCATGACAGCATATCTTACGCTTGTTGGGTGAGGAGTCAAACTAAACCTAATAAGCAATATCTTAGCATATGGCATCGCACAAATTTTATCACTTGTGATTGTCCATGGTCTATTCGTGGAAACATTTGCAAGCATGCCATAAAGGTAGATTGGTTACATTCCCTCTTAATGGATTCATACCCTTTATTGGATCTTGATACCACACCTAATACATTGAATTCCCCTCCCGAGATAAGTATAGAGGCACCAAACCTTGATGTAGATGCTAGCACAACTATTTTGGATGATGAAAATGTTGAAGACCTTAATGTGTTGAGAGAGGAGTTGTTTGGATATCTAGACCCGTTTCAGAATAGTCCTCCTTCTATTGTGAGCAAGAAAAAACAATTGATTGATTTGTCTAAGAAATTTGTGGATGATGTTAATGATCTTCATATTATGGATTATGACTTCACCCTTGGGTTGGGTGCTTATGAGTCATCTTTGAAGAGGAAGAAGAGTTCCCTTAGTCCTAAAAAGAAAAATAAAAGAAGCAAAAAAATGTCAGCTCGGATATTGATTTGAATGTCCCTGCATCTGAGGATGAACCATTTCAATTTCAACACCTCAACAAGCGTGGTCATCCTCGCTCTAACAATGCATCCTTTACTGTCCAAAGTAATTTCTATAGAGAGATTATATGATATGTGTTTTCTCTTAACTATGTGCATTGGTTGTTGTTGATGAAGTTCATGTAGTGTTTGGATGTTTGCAGGGGTGCACCATCCAAATATTATGCCTTCACTTGAAGCACGTAGACGGAAGAACCATCACTCTATTTATCACATGAGTCAAGGTGAATTTGATGCAACACCTAATGATGTAGTCTGTATTCTGATGCCTCTATAAATCGGCATCATATTATTTGCTTTGATGGAAATTACATTGGTATCTTACAGATACAACATCTTCTTCAATGGATTGCCCTCCATCCGAACATTATTGGCTCATTGACAACTCCCAAATTCGTGATTTGTCGGGTTTGTTGCTATTCCTTTTCTCTTAACTATGTGCACTGGTTGTTAATGTAGTGTTTGAATGTTTACAGGGGTGGACCATCCCTCTATTTATCACATCAATCAAGGTGCATCTTATGGGACACCTAATGATGTAGTTTGTATTCTGATGCCTCTATAAATTAGCATCATATTATTTGCTCTGATGGAAATTAGATTGTTATTTTACAGATGCAATAGCTTCTTCAATGGATCTCCCTCCATCCAAACATGATTGGCTCATTGGCAACACCCAAATTGCTCATTTTCCACGTTTTGTTGCTATGTCGTTTCTCTTATCTATGTGCATTGGTTGTTGTTGATGTTGTTAATGTAGTGTTTGAATGTTTGTAAGGGTGCACCATCCTAATAATGTACCTTCACTTGAAGCACATAGACAAAAGTATCATCCCTCTATTTATCACATCAGTGAAGGTGCATTTGATGCGACACCTAATTGATGTAGTTTGTATTCTGATGCCTCTATAAATTAACATCATATTATTTGCACTGATGGAAATTACATTGTTATGTTATAGATACAGTAGCTTCTTTAATGGATCTTCCTCCATCCGAACATGATTGGCTCATTGACAACACCCAAATTGGTCACTTTCCAGGTTTGTTGATATGTTGTTTCTCTTATCTGTGTGCACTCGTTGTTGTTGATGTTGTTAATGTTAGTGTTTGAATGTTTGTAGGGGTGCACCATCCCAATAATGTACCTTCACTTGAAGCACATAGACAAAAGCATCATCCCTCTATTTATCACATCAGTCAAGGTGCATTTAATGGGATCCCTAATTGATATAGTTTGTATTTTGATCCCTGTATTAATTCACATGATACTATTTGGTCTAATGGAAATTGCACTGTTATCTTACAGATACAAAAACTTCTTCAATGGATCAACCTCCATCCGAACAATATTGGCTCATTGACAACACCCAAATTGGTGATTTTCTAGGTTTGTTTCCATGTTTATGCTCTTAGTTTGCTCTTAAATTGTGTAGTCGTTGTTGTTGCTATTGTTAATATGGTGTCTGAATGTTTGCATATTGAACCAGGACACAGAATAAAACAACATGGCTGAGGAAAAGACATAAAGTTTAACCAACTTGTAGCCTTCTCAAACAAGTTGTGAGAGAAAATCCAGCTTCTTCTTCTTTAATCTCCCACATACTAGCATTTGTGTCATGAATGTCATTGCAGTTCATGATGCTAGGTTGTTGAGGATTCTTGGTGTAGTGACCAGCCTTTGTTAGGTATGATTCTGATATATGAGGAGTTGGTTGTTAGGGTTATCTTGTTTTCATTGGCTAGGGTTTGAAATTGTTCCAACTTGTGATAAGTTGCAAGTATGTACATGTTATTCATAGTTTCTATATAAATAAAGTGTTCAATAGTCCAATAATCAAGTACTTGCATATTTGATTATGAGCTTGTCTTCTCTTTCTTCATTGGGTAATTTCCAACACTTTTTTTTATAATGACAATTTCACACGACAGAATGCAATCAATCATTATATACAACAAAGACTGCAATGCCTCTTGCACCTGAAGCACTTCTTATATAAAAAGGATGTAGCTTATATGTATGGTATATGTAGAATTGAAGATGTGTCTCTTTGACAACACTTTTTTTGTTTTTGGTTTAAAAATAAATCAACTTTACCAATACATTTATTAATGGTTATTGCTGTGCATGCTCATATTTCTTCAAAATGGAGTTCTTGTGTGGTATTTTCTAAATTAAAATTTATGTGTCTATACTAAAACGAGTTGCTAGACCTGTACATAACTTCTGGGCAAATTCAAACATTTGAAGGTGACATATGCATACTCCTATGTATGCATTGTCCATGTGGAAGGTGTTTGTACTACTGATATTTTCTCTTAATTAAGGCAACACTTATATGTAGTCATATATCTCTTATTTGCTTGCTGATATTTCTCAATCTATCCCATAATTGTTGGCTGCCTCATGGGTTATCAATGGTATGTGTATTTTCATCTTTAATAAAAGTGATCTTGGCATGTTCAAAAATATTGCTACCATATGGCTTTTATGTTATTTGTGTTATATTGAAGTCTCTTTGGCATATATGTTCATTGTACCTTCTTATTTGCAGATAAAAGCTCAAACAGTCACCTACAACAATATGTCAACCAACACTTTGACAAAATATCAAAATGGCTAGAATTGTATAAATGTATAATATCAGTGGTCATATTTCTTTAGGATGAACTTTTTTTGTGATATTTTCTAAAATAAACAAGTTGTTGGACAGTGTTCTGCAAACCATAAACTATGTTAAATAATTGAGCTCAAATCAATTGGATTAGCACAAGAAACATTCTAGGTGTTATTTGATAAAAGGGAAAGCATGTGTGTTCAATTGTTTAAAATAGTTTCCAAAAGTAGACAATGACATCGATGAAGATGAACACGAAGAAAAAGTAAGACAACAAGACTCAGGAAATCAAAATTAAGCATTCAAATAGGTACATCTAAAATTGTTGATATTTTGTTTGGTGATCCTATCACAATGACTTGTTCAAAGTATGGTAAAATGATTCCTATCCATATTTTCCTTGTTTGGGCTTGCGTGTTTCTTGGCTTCAAAAAAACTGAGAACTAGTTGAAGGAACTTTTGAGTGTGTTGTCGAAGTAGGGGACGCTAACTATGATTCCATTCTTCTGATGTCCTTCTTTGTTGAACAGCCCAGCAAACCCAATGTATGTGCCTTGATTCTAAGCACTGTGATTGCCTAGAATAAGCTAAGGGGAAAACATAGTGATTAGGGGGCTCCTTGTTGCACAAGTATACCACTTTCATTTCAACCTTTTGGACTTGGACATTGTTCTGCAAGTGAATATTTACACAGATCAGGGTACAGACATACCAATAAAAAAATGTTCAGTTTGTGCCTTGCTACGAAGTGCTTCATTTCTTTTGTTCCAAATCAAGTAGAGGAGTTTGATCCTAAGAAGCTGCCACTTTGCCTTAAATTCAATGAACAAAAGGAGTTTGTCACTTGTTAAGGTGATTTTCTAGGAGATTCCTATTGGGAGTATCTCGCTACAAAGTTTAGATTCAATTTCAGGTGTCACATATCTTCTCATTGCAGCCCACAAGTTATATACCTAAACTGTTAAGTTTAAAGAAACTAGAAATGCAAAGTCTCTGGTTCAACTGTTTCATGGAAAAAAAATTAGCAACTAACAATTGACGTGCACAGATTCTCAAAGCAGGTGGCGTGCTCCGGAAAATCTCTGTTTGTTCAAGGTATCCAACATGAAACTGTGAAGTTGCTGTTGAAAATCATGCCAAATTATTTTTCTTTGCACCTAGAAGCTGCACATTACAAGTTGACATTTTAGCCAGTGAAGAGAGACACCCTGCAGTAACCATCAATTTCGTTGCAACCGCACTCCCTACAATAGCAGACAAATTGGGGGAAATGTATCCCATTCTACTCTCAACAAAGTCCAGAACCTTCTTTTTTGTTGCATCAAGTGAAAGCGCTCTATCACAGGCATCTAAAGTCTTTTACAAGTTTTCTTTTGATAGAGGCTTACCACTAGTGGTAGATGCAGTGATAGAAGCAACCATAATGGTTGCCGAAGGTAAAAGACCCTCAAGATCAACCATAGTTAAATGGATCTCATTTCCAATTTTCTTTACAACTCGAGCATAATCAATTTGATGGTGTACAACAGATTCTAACTCAGGAAACTTCAACCATGAGTAAAGGGATAACCATGAGTCTAACGACTTATGATGGTTCTACTTATCTTGTCATGAATTAGTTGCTTAACTAGGTGAGATAAATTGGATTAGGTGTTGCATTTGGGTTGTTGGTGTGGCAAGGGGTTTGGGGGGCATTATGGTTAGATTTTGTTGGCACAAGACTCATATAAGTTAGTTGAGTATGAAATTATTTGGTGTGGTAGTGACTGTAATAATGGAAAATGTAGAAAGTGACGTGAAGTTGGAGTTGGTGGTTTAATGAAGGCTCGAAGTGCATAGACATAGCTAGATGTGTGGTGACCAAGGTGAAACCATTTTACAAGAAAAACCTTGGCGACATTTGTTTGGGTTAGATAGGCCCATTGGTAGACCATTGTGACTTAGATGAAATTTTGTCAATCAACAAGTTCAATTTTTCATATTACCCTTCAT
>APFE030030830.1:0-17023 GCA_000404065.3 Pinus taeda | reverse complement strand
GGATGTGAATCCCAACGGTCACCAAATGTACTATAAATGTATATCAAATTGTTAATAAAATTGCAATGCATGCTTTATCTTTCCTATTTTCTCTCGCTCACCATGTGTGTTTAACAATGACAAACCCATTGAGTATCAGATCCCTTCCCTAGAAATAGTCGTTGAATCCATGCCCAGCACTACAGCCAAAGAAGGATGCTTACTATACCTTAAACATATGGATAAAACCCATCGGGATTCCGACTTGGCACTCAAGGCTCAGAAGTGGCAGGTACAATCCATATTTGCAAAATATCTTAAGTTTCCTCCTTACCAAGAGGGCGACCTTGTGTTTCTCTATCATCCAAAAGATGACCTCTTGGAGGCATGCACACTTCAACCCAAAAGGCTAGGTCTCTATTTTGCAATGAAATTCCTCCTATTATAGACATATTTGGGCACTGCAACCCCAATCACATATGTCGATAAACCAAGGGCTCTTAAACCCCTAAAAGTGTTGTTTCACACCCTAAAGGATCATGGTCAACTGATTACATCATTTCCCAGAAGTTCCACCTGGAAAACTACTCAGAACTGGCCAAAACTGAACCATACAAATTGCTCCATGCTTAGGATGTGATGCATACTGGCTGCTACACTAGCGAGGTACAATGCATACTAAAAGAGCCTTCTGTGGGGTGTGATTGGCGAGAGTAGACAAATGGTAGAGATAGTCTGTTAAGTGGAAACCCAGAGAATCTTCTAGAAACTTCTCATATGACACTTGCCTCTCTAAATTTTCCCAGTGATGAGTAATAGATCATGAAATCTCCAAGTGGAACCAAGAACTATCAGTGAAATGACACTAATCAAAAGCCTAGAAGCGGACTCACCCGTCTGCAAATATCTATAAATGGATCCCTCATCTGAGAGATCTAAAGGCTGGAATTTTGTAATTTGTAAGGAAGTGTTGTTGGTTTCTCTTTGATACATTGTATTGTTGGGTGGTCTTGCTTTTCATGAGGTGAAGAGGGCTTTCATGTTGGGAGGATGATGCTGGATCAGACAGCTGGGTTCTAATCCTCTCTTCTACTATCAATAAAGTTGTTTGAGTTTTCCTCCATATAATTGTGTAGTTGTGAATATTGATATTTGTGAATACAATTGTATGGTTAATGTATTTCTGATTCTGCATTGTTTATGGTATTATAGATCTCTATGCTTTGATGGTGTTTTGTTGCTTTACCTCTATAGGTGTTCTATAAAGTGGGACAAGTAATAAAGGAGTGGTAGGCTCTATCAAGGGAGAGAGGAAACAAGCAATGAGCCAAGAGAAAGATATAGGTTGGTGCTCTATGCTTCTCTCGTATCTATCATAGATAAAGGAAATATTGAAGTTCTTTGAATTGTTTGTTTCTAAAATAGCTACCCGTCTTAGTGAGACTAGCAGATCAAAAAGACACTAGGTTTCCTAGAAACAAAATGGCGACTCTACTGGGGAGAGATTAGTTTGTTTGTTTGTTATTTTTTTTTGCTTTATAAGCTACAGACGGAGCCTAAAGTTAAGCCAGCTAGCCTTCGAACTACACTTTCTATGCAAGTGCAAAGTAGATCAATGCTGCTTCAGTCAATCTCCGGGTTGATTTATGAACTGAACATCTGACTTGCGAGCATCCTAAGTGCCCTTGTGGTAGCTCAATAACCTCATAAGATCATACCCCTGTACTTTGTTGTTATTGCACATCATAGCTCAGCCTAAATCATTGAACTTAGCTGCAAATTTTGAGCAAAAACCAAGCTCAGTTTCATTCCCTGGTCCATCGCATTGTCTGTAACTAGCAACCTAGATGCATCGCACATCCCATGTGTTACAAGTGAGATGCATCCTTGTTTCCCTTAAGGACAGGTGCGATGACTGAATGATATTGTTTCCTTCTCTAGAAATTGGTCTTTTCTTCCTTGCTTTCAGCTTTATTCAGTTGTTTTGCTACTTATGATCAAAATACATTGTAGAAGCCTTCTTCATTTACATTATTTAGCCTCCATTGATTAGGAATTGTGAATGTTTTTTATGTATTTTTCATCATTTACAGTCCTCCTTTGCCAAGAGTAGCTTAATTGAACTGTCATATTTTTATTCAAAAGTGTCATAATTGTCGTTTTGAGTCAAGAAGAAGAGTGTCGTAAAGTCTTCCTCTTTTAGATAGTTGATTGTACTTTTGTCATTGTATTTGATTTGAATTGTCAATATTTGAAGTGTCGAAAGCAGTTTTCCATTCGAAATTGAAAGTGTCATCTTAGTCTTCCTTTCAGTTTGAAAATAAATTGTTGAAGTGTCGCTTTGAAGAAAATAGTTCAAATTTGTACTTAGTTTTCCTTTTTGGCATTATCACATTAAGGAAGCGGACAAAACAAATACATGCATGTGCATTTGCATTTAGAATGCATGCAGAAAATGATTTAGGAAAAGTGCATTTAGTGTGTGCTCTCTACTCTCTGTTGAAAGAATCGTACTTTTTTTCCTTAGTAGCTAGGATTTTCATTGCTGAAAGAAAACAAACGACTGTTTATCATTTTAGATTGCATATTTAGGAATTTTACATCCACATCACACGGTGAACCTTGAAAGACAAACTTATAAAAAGATAAACTCTAAAATGAACCTCAATGAACATAAAAATGCTTTGGAACCTAATGCAACACGTATAGAAGTCTAGGCTAGAGACATGTTCCAGTGTCATAAAACTTGGTAACTATCATTTTCATTGAAGGTTGGGTGATTCCTCCTCTTTGATACGTCAAGTGCCAATACGTACTTGTGCTCCCCGTACCATCGAGTATATATTAGGAGACCACAATAGGCTAATATCCTTTATCCTTAGGAAGTTATTTTTTCCACCAAATCGATCGCAATGCACTAAACACAACATTCAGGAAGATTGACTGCCGTACGTAAAATCCTTGGTAATTTCTCTTTAATTTACCACCAAGGTGTATATTGCAGTTTTGCGATTGGTTTGGTAATCCCTCTATTTAGATTTCTAGAGTAGTTGCTTTCGTTCCTTTTCGACTCCTTAAAAAAAAGGGTCCATATGAGCACTTGTCACTTTAGGCTCATTAAAAATCGAAGGTGACCAGAGTCACCTTTAGCTTTTTCTCAGCTCTTAGAAATTGAAAAAGAAAGTTGTGTCAAAGTGTCATAAAATTTATTTAATTCAAAATAACATCCCTATTCCTTCGTTGATCTTAGGTTGAGGTAATGGGGTCCACCAATCAAGGATTTCCCCTTGGGGGAAATCCTAGTCCTTTCTCTTCTTGGCGAGATATTGATGCTCCATATATGGCTACATTGTTCCTTCCAAGAATAACAATTAGCCTACTGGTATGGCTATTTTCAACCTCTGTCGTTCAAAAAACCGTAATTCCTCAACAATTGAATTAGCAACCAGATGATACTGGAATTGCTCCCCCACCTTCTACTTCGTTTGTTTCTCCCTCTACTTCTTCCTCTTTTCTTGGTGAAACTAGTGATACTAAAAACCAAGTAATTAAGAAGAAGAAGAAAGGGAAGGAGAAGAAGAAGGAGAAGCCAGTCAAGCAAGGGGACAACCATGCATCATCTGGTGAAAATTGGCACACCGAACCTTCCAAACCGAAATCTCCATGCATAATTTGCAAAGGGAACCACTTTCATTGAGATTTTCCTTGCATTCCATCTGGTGCCATCAACCTCTGTCGATCATGTTGAGAACACACCATCGACTAGCGAAAATGAAGTCAATGGAAAAAAAGGAAGATTTAGATTTCCTTGTAGGTTGTGTGAAGGTGATCATGCCCTCACCGTTGTCCTTTTCTGAAAGAAGCTAAAGGTGTCTTGGATAACCGTCCTGCTTCACCACAGCGACTTCCGCCTGGATACAAGAAACTCTTGCCAAGTCCATCACTAGTTGAAAATTTGACTGACATACCTCATTTGTCGGTCGAAATTCCTATCGTTGAAGATAAACTCTCTGAGTCCATATTGGACCAAAGTCAACAAGTCGGGATGGTAGCCAACCCAGTCTTACCTTCAAAAGGTCCACCTTTAGATGATACAGTTTCCAAAGAGAACGAGAATGACACCATTCAAATTCTTTTTGTTAACACAGAGTCTGATGAACATGGGGGAAATCTACCCATTCCTTTGCGACAAGAGGGAAGTTCCCCATTTCAAGAGATTCATCCAGCTGTTTATTCGGGCCCTCGTCCAACCAATCTAGTCATTTCCTTCGATTGGAATCTACTAGCGGGACCCCAGCTTCCATCTAATGTACCATTCTGAATCATAGTAAAATTTTACAAAATGATCATGTCTGGCATTATCATAGATGAAGGGGCTTCCGTGAGTATCCTTTCCTCAACTACTTGGAAATTGCTTGGTTTGCCATCGCTTCTGCCTGAGAATCAAAATTTGTTAGGCTTCAAGAAAGGAGCCAGTTGACCATTAGGGATCCTTCCAAATTTGCCTATATCTTTGAGAAGGAAAATCGTTCACTTGAACGTGATGGTAGTCCAAGGGCTACTAGATTACAATCTATTCCTTGGATGTGACTACGTTTACAACATGGGAGCTATTGTTTCCACACTCTTTCGGGTGATGTGTTTTCCGCATGAAGGTAGAATGGTGCAACTTGTTGACCAGCTTTCATTTCCTGGTTCGAACACAACTACGAGTTAAATTCCATCCATAAAATTTGGTCTCTTTGCATCAAGAATGTCTCTTCAACCTCCAGTTCATCCACCTAATTACAGTGAGCAATTCAGTGAATGCAACGAAGCTCAGGGGGCATGCACCCTGGTCTGCTTCGGCAGGTGAACCTAGCTAAAAAAAAAATTCCTTGTAGGTTATATGACTGGTCTAAAACGCCATCTCCGTTTAGGATATGGGATCAGTCTGAAACATTTATCTCCTTGCACATTATGTGAGCGGAAGTTCACACCATTCATCTTTGTCTATTTCGATGGATAGAGCCAAAGAAGTGTTTTGTCTGCTTCGCAGGCAAAACAATCCTGCTTAAATGCAAGGACTTCCATAAGGTAACCTATAAATTCTCATTTTCTCAACACCTGGGGGCAGGAAAACCTTTTTTATGCAAGTGAAAAGTGACAAGCGTAATTCTAACCTTGTAGTGTTTTAGATTAACTCTTAGTAACAACCTCTTAGGTTAGGTGATTGGTTTGATCCACCATTCACCTTTGTTGGTAGCATGTAGGCAAAGCAAAGGAAATGTTTTATCTAGGTGAAAGACAAAAATATCTTACCTAACCTTAGTGGTTCATTAACTCTTCATGTAGTTAGTTTTGTAGTTGGTCGTTTCTAGCCTGCATAAAAAGGCAACTAAGAAAAGTTTCGCATGGGGCAAGCTCACTAAAAAATGAACCTACTAATGAGAGACATATTTAAAGATGACTGGCATGAGCAATGTTTCTACAGGGTTCAAGCTCGTTAAAAATTAAACCCGCAAATGACCAATGCTCCCACAAAGTTCAAGCTCGTTAAAAAATAAACATAGAAATGAGCAATGTTTCCGTAGGGTTCAAGCTCGTTAAAAAATAAACCCGCCACTGAGCATAGTTTCTAAATATTAAAGCTCATTAAAAAATGAATCCACCCTCGGTAAATAACCTTTGTGATTGCCTTGCTATCAACCTTTTGAGCCTTTGTTTGTGTTCTTACCATCACCTCCATTCTTTTGGCCGATCATACGCTTCCACTTGATTGTTTACCCTTTTGAGGAACAGTTGTGATGAGTAATTCTGTTAGCCACCCTTTTTACACTGCCATGTTTGAGAAGTTCCAAACTTACCTGGAACCAGTTGTTACCTGAAAACATCACTCGTTCCTCAAAAACGAGTCTCCTTTAAGCTCTTTTTAGACTTGTAAAATATGAAAATATTGCTGAGCTACTGGCCTTTCTAGCTCGTTAAAGTGAGGGGAAGCACCATCCCTCCTCTACATTTTAATATTTTTTGGACTTGAGGGATCATTCCACAAAAATATCGAGCGCTTGTCTTTTTCGGCTCGCTAAAGTAATCAAAAAGTCATCCCTTTCCTATTATTTTATACTTTTTTCAGACTTAAGGGATTATGCAACGAAAAAGGACTGCTAGAGTCCATTTTGTTTCTGGGAAAACTAGTGTCTTTTCAATTGCAAATCCCACTAAGATGGGTAGTTATCTTAGAAACAAACAATCAAAGTAACTTGTGATTTCCTTTATGTATGATACATTCGAGAGAAGTAGAGAGCACCAACCTGAATCTTTCACTTGGCTCCTTGCTTGTTTCCCCTCTCCTTTGATAGAGCTTGCCACTCCTTTCTTACTTGTCCCACTTTAAAGAACACCTGTAGAGGCAAAGCAACAAAACTCCATCAAAGCATAGAAATCTATAATACCATAAACAATGCAGAATCGGAAATACATTAACCATACAATTGCATTCACAAATAGCAAGATTCACAAATACACAAGCATATGGGGGAAAACTCAAATAACTTTGTTGATAGTAGAAGAGAGGATTACAACCCAGTTGTCTGATCCAACGTCATCCTCCCAGCATGAAATCCCTTTTCACCTCACAAAAAGCAAGATTACCCAACAATACAATGTCTCAAAGAGAAACCAACAACACTTCCTTACAAATTACAAAATTCCAGCCTCTAGATCTCTCAGATGAGGGATCCATTTTATAGATATTTGCAGAGGGTGAGTCAGCTTCTGGGTTTTTTGATTAGTGTCATTTCACTGATAGTTATTGGTTCCACTTGGATATTTCATGATCTCTTACTCATCCCTGGGTGAATTCAGAGAGGCAAGTGTCATATGAGAAGTTTCTAGAAGATTCTCTGGGTTTCCACTTAGCAAATTGTCTCTGCCATTTGTATACTCTTGCCCATCGCACCCCACAAAAGGCTCTTTCATTATGCACCGCACCTGGCTAGAGTAGTAGTTAGTATGCATCGTACCCTAAGCATGGAGCAGTCTATATGGTTCAGTTTTGGTCAGTTCTGAGTAGTTTTTCAGGTGGAACTTCTGGGAAATGATGTAATCAGTTGACCATGATCCTTTACGATGTGAAAATTTTTTTTTAGGGGTTTAAGAGCCCTTGGTTTTTCGACATATGTGATTGGGGTTGCAGTGCCCAAATATGTCTATAACACCTCCCCACAGGGGCATATGAACTGTAGGACCATGAAGGAGTCCCGCTCAAGGAGCCCACATATGGGCTCTATCTGAAAAAGTATTATGCCTATTATTGCACTAGGCATGTGCTTTGTAATTTTATGCATTCATAAGTTTTTATTCCCTTTTTGGTGTGATTGGATTGTTTTTTTATTTAGTGGAATACTTGTCTCATGCATTCTTCTCGCAATGCAGATGTCGTGGTTACCTTTAGCATACATAGGATACACGGATGGTGCCATTCATCACACACGGCACATTGCATTAGCTGCTTGGGTCATTTACACACCTGAGTCAAAACTATTTTGCTCCGTGGGGGTCTTTCTTGGTACCGTCACCAACAATATTGTCGAGTACATGTTCGTCGTTTCACTTCTCACAGAAGCGTCGTCAAGGGACATCTCCAATTTGGTGGTCAGGTTAGACTTCCAGCTAGTCGTTATGCAATTGACTAATTGTTATCACATTCATAATCCAACCTTGTTACGTCATTATCTAAGGTGCGACTCCTGGAACGTTGATTTGAAATAATCACATATGAACATGTTCCTTGAGCATTAAATACAATTGTTGATTCATTAGCTAACTATGTATTAGATTGGCATTTGTCTCATTCTTTATAGAAGCATGCATGAAAAGTAAAACATTTACTGAGTTAAAAACTTGTTACAAAAAACATCTAAAAACACATTGACACCACCAAAATACCAAAAATGTATGTATATATATAGATTGACATCCAGTCTTTTACATCAAAATATTCCAAAACTTGGATGTTTTAAGTACAAAATGGCTATAAAACCCTAGCTACAAACACTCATGTGGCTATGCCAAAACACCTGCTAAAAAGATCCTATTGCTCCAGAAATGCTAAAACCACTCTAGCTACCCTCCAAAGAGGAACAAGAAAACACTCAGGTACACCAACTGTGTGTCTCTACATATGAGTAGGAATCTCCCTCATAGGAAGGGGGGGGGACACCCATGGTCAAACCCTCCAGGTTCCTTAGAACCTCGCAGAGACTGTCGGCATTGCCCCCTCTAGCAAGTTGTTGGCATCCTCGTCGCACATGGCAACGTTTGCCTACAGGTCGTAATGGCACCACATCTATGTTAAGCATAAAATTTTCGTGTTAGTACTTATTTCGCATATAAAAACATTACATAAACATTCAAAAGCTAAAAAATACTTAAATTACTGTAAAAAAATTATTCTCACCTTGAGGACCCTAGTTGGTCCCGGGTGGTAGCATCAAGTCGGGGTTTCCAGTAAAGTCCATGCCCTCATATGCATAGTCACCAATAATCACAATTTGGCTACAAAGCCACTGGAATAAATCTTCATCGAAGAAATTTTGGATCGGTCCTCCTCCTGTGCGAGGATCAGGTGATGACTAGCGACCTTGCATTGGCTCCCTCGGATCAAGGGGAACTAAGCTCATCCTTGGGTGCATAACAGGTACCCTCTCAAGGAAGAATGATACTATGATAGTACCGTACCCAAAACTGTGTTGGGTATGAGTCTTGCATGCTGTCAATTCTGCCTTCAACTAGCGAAGCACTACTTCACACCAGTTGAACATCTGTGGACGGACACAGTCAACTGCAAGTAATAGTTGGGCCTTCGTCGCAAAGTGGGGACTCTTTGACCTTTCCAAATGCACAATCAACCATAAAACTACCCTCACAGACTAGGATATTATCCTCTCTATGGGGACTCTCTTGCTGACTAGTCCACTCTTAGGGATGTAGTAAGATTGCACCAGCTCTGAGGTATATTGTGGATCTAGCTTACCACCAGTGAGGTTTGTCTATGCCCCAAGGCACGAAAAACCAATCAAAAAATATTTGTCATCATGGTCGATAGCCAGCACCTGATCTCTAATCCTGAACACTTGCTTGTGTTCATCCCAGTGCTAGATAATCCATCTCAGTAAATCCTCCTGCACTTTCATCAGCTCCAGCTTTGCATACTTTAGTAAACCACAATGACACGATGCAGGTATGCATATTGGATATTTTTGCATCATAAATTCCTCGTTATCATGGGCCCGTTCTCTCCATAGGTGTGTCATTTTGACCTGAAACCTATACAAAATAACCCTAAAAACAGTTAAAATGGGGCAAAAACACTTATGGAATCCATGCATGAGGGTTTTCACTGCGCCCTTTAGCTCTAATACTACCCCTAGTGCTGCATAGGAGGATTAATGCCCTCCAGTGGCTCGTATAGATCATTTAACGCTCCCTACTGGCCATCTGGAGGGTGTTACTGTGCAAATAGGGCTTTAGGGCACCTCAGATCTACAAAATTCCACCCATAAAACTATCAAGAAAGGTTTAGTAATGCATAGAGCAAGGTTTTAGCTTTCACCTAGGACTAATGGCATGTCGAATCGTTGCCCAGATCTCCTACAATGGTTCGTGGAAAATCTACTCCTCTTTAGCTCCAGAATGCTCTCACAAAATCTCAAATAGTGAAAATGATGCATGTGAAAGCTCAAAGCATTTCCTTATATTATGTTTGGAGACATGATTTTCTAACATCATTAAAGAGGAATTAGTCCATTCTACATGATTTTTTATCATGCATGAACCCATATGATAGGAGTTGCTACCTTTTTTATACTTTTTACCGCTTTTTGATGAAAGCACCTTCAGGAATGAAAAGCAGTAAAAGCTGCATGCAATTCTCAATAGAACACTTTTTGTGATATTTTATTGCTCTTTAAAAAATATAAACATCTCCGAGTTTTCATCATTGAGCTCGTTAAATCTACGCGATGATGGTTAGAGCACTTTTTGAGATATTTTATTGCTCTTTAAAAATATAAACATCTTCGAGTTTTCATCATTGAGCTCATTAAATCTATACAATGATGGTTAGAGCACTTTTTTAGATATTTTATTGCTCTTTAGAAAATATAAACATCTCTAAGTTTTCATCGTTAAGCTCGTTAAATCTATACGACGATGGTTAGAGAACTTTTTGTGATATTTTATTGCTCTTTAAAAAATCTAAACATCTTTGAGTTTTCATCGTTGAGCTCGTTAAATCTACGCGACGATGGTTAGTGCACTTTTTGAGATATTTTATTTCTCTTTAAAAAATATAAACATCTCCGAGTTTTCATTGTTGAGCTCGTTAAATCTACACGACAATGGTTAGAGCACTTTTTGTGATATTTTATTGCTCTTTAAAAATTAAGAAACATCTTCGATTTTTCACCATTGCGCTCGTTAAATCTATACAATGATGCTCTAAGCAACTCTTTTTTTATCTTTTTCCAGCTCATTAAAGTGAAAAAGACCAAGGGAGCATTCTTTTTCGACGCTTTTTTCTTGCTCTTTAAACCGAAAAAATCCTGAGCTTTGGCTTTAAGCTCATTAAACTTTATAAAATGACCCGAGCATTCTTTTAAGTACTTTTCATCCTCATTAAACTGAAAATTCCTGATTTTCTGTTACCGGTCTTGTTAAAAATATACGGCAGCAACCATAGCATGTTTTTTTGGGACCATTTCTAGCTCTTAAATCGATAAATCCTCGATTTTTTCCCCTCCTTCGAGCTCGTTAAAACTATGAAGAAGGGATGAGCCATTCTTTTCCCTCTTTTTCTCACTCACAAATCTGAAAAAGATACCCTGAGTTTTCTTCATTTGACTCCTTAAAAATTTTGGTGAAGGTATTGAGTTTGTCGTCACGTGAGTCATTAAAAATTCACTCTGAAAAACGAGTTTAGTCCATCGCCTCATACTCGTAACAAAACGAGTTCAACATCTATTGAAAATAGGTTTCTCTTTATCTGGGTTCAATAGATTAACTTACGGAAAAGTAATCAATCTGGGTATACTATTAACCTTTTGTCGCACCCAGTTAACGACTATGACAAAGGGACCACCATGGAGTCTCTCTTTACCATCTTTTTAGACTCTCTAAATATGAAAAGACCACTGAGTTTTCTAGATTAGACTCTTTAAATTACACAGACAAGATATAGAGTCATTCTTTTTACGATACTTTTCAGACTCTTAAAACATGAAAAAATCGACGAGTTTTCCTGTCTGGACTCATTAAACTAATTAAATAGGGCAAAGAGTTTCTCTTTTTATGGTCCTTTTCAGACTCTTTAAATATGAAAATATCGATGAGTTTAGCATCTAGACTCATAAAATTAATCAAAAGGGGAAAGTGGACAATACAACTGTATTCTGTATTTGAAAGCGTGGTTTGGCAGCAGTCGTTCCCTTGAACATGGCACTCCCTCAGATAAACCTCCTTTTGATGGCCTCTCAATATGAACCTTACCATCCTATGAGTTTTATCCTATATACCCTGATGTAATTGCATCTTTGTATCTTAACACTCTATAGTGTTCATGAGTCTAGTGATGTCTAGTTAAAACCATTGTCATGCCTTCTATTGTTCAAGGCTTACCCATTTGTTTCCTCCATCAACTGATCAAACATATCCTTTCATCATGCCCTCCTTTGTTTAGACCCAAATGCTCAAAAGATTCCTCAAAAAACAAAATCATTCTTGTCTCGTTTCATGTTGACTGATGTAGGACACATCATTGCCTACCTTTCAACAGGATTCTTCTTATCGACTTCAACACTCTATCTAGGAAGATAACCCAGGAACACATTCAGTGCAGACATTAGTGGAAGGTTTCCTTGTGCTTGGTTAGGGGTTCTCATTATTGGCTCCTGATTAAGCGATTCTACGAGTGTTCGACGACAAAGACATCTTTCACACTCGCTAGTTTGTATTGTGCATCTTGGAGACCATCACCATTATCAGTGGCCTTCCTCGCATCTGTTAATAGTCTCCATTATTGACCAGTAATCAAATGATTTCATGCATGTTTGACGTCAATTCATATATTCACATGTATCGATCAATGTTGTTCGGTGAAGTAGAAATCAAGACCTTGGGTAGAGGCTTGCATCATTCAGCCTTGTTTCCTCTCCCAAGCTGTGGATATTGTTTTTTGGAGATAGTTGTTTCAGGATGATTCTATTATGACACTGGATCTGCATTGTGCTTATCGGCGACCAGTATCATCATATCTCTTTGGATAAAATTACTCTGACATAGCTATTGAGCATGGGAATGCCCAACTTAGGACATGATTTTAGCAGTTTTATATATATGTGTTGTATCAAGTTTCCCTTGCTGCCCAAAGCTTCTCTCTCTCTCTACATTTTTTACAAGAAAAATTATAGTTTTAGTAAATTGTTTTGGCCATCATCTCTACCTCTGATCTCATACTTTAGGGGGCATCTGTTATAAAACAAAATGACCTCCTCATCAACTTAGAGGTGAAATACATGATGACTGAAGCAAAGACCACAATTGCAAGCCTTGATTCCACACTAACGATGGTTTCACACTGAAAAACTACTTTATAAAGCTTGTTACCAAGCCTAAGGGTGTGTTAGTGACCCTACTAACTCAATTTGTTAGACTAGGGGCAGCGTTAGTGAAACTAAGGGAAGTTCCAAGTGTCAAACCAATGAATTGGCTCACAAATATCTAGATATTTGTCCTGAAATTTTCTCAAGAAAAGCAAGGAAACATCCAAAATCAAACTATTTGGAGAAATTCTAATATGAAAAAGGAGGCAAATGGGAAAGAGCAGAAAAGCAAGGCAAGTTCATTGTTTTTTCCCTAGTGAACTCTATGAGGAACTTGGAAACCCTAAACTAATTTCTATATAATTAGTGAGAGGGTCATTGTGAAAGAGGTCAGAGCATTTGAAAGGATAGCCTACTAAGCTATTGTGAACTGTCACATACTTGAAGAAGTGAGCTAGAAGAGAGAGAGAGAGAGAGAAGTGGAAAGGGGCAAAGGAATACTGATACAATAGATGGTTGTAATCACTTTTCTGTTATTAATACAGAATTGGAGTTGTGTTCCCTACTCCATGGTGTCGGTAACCTTGTTCATTAAGTTGTTCATTCGATACTTTTTTAGATGAGTAGTTTAGTTGTATGAAAATAGATGTTCATTGTGCATTCATATATTAGTTTTCAAGATTGTATGTTGTGATTTTGTTTTCCTTTCCTTTGTGCAGGAATTGATTTGGAGCCAACTTTGAGGGAGTTCCTCTTGGTTGCATTGCGATCTCCTAACAAATCTAGAAGGAGACTTGAGGTAATCCTCTTTCCATACTTTGTTAATTGATATCGATAGATGAACATGTGTATAACTTGGTAGCTTCTACAGATAATCTTACAGTCTGTCGAAGGTCTCGGGAAGGCCTTTGAGGGTAGTTTTCATTCTCCATACACAGTAGTTGCATAACATGTAAGTTCCTAGCCTTGAATGGATTTAGGCGCCTTTATTGCATGATCACCCTAGTGACTAGCATAGATGAAAATAGTGAGAGATTGATGGCTAGAAGAGTTGGTTTTGGATTGTCCTTTGAAGAATAAATTTGAAGGCTTGTATGAAGTCCAAGTGCAACCATGTTTTAAGGAAAAGCTAGTAACAATGGGAGGAGCCCAAGCACAGTAGAATTCATTAGAAACATTGAAGGTTCTTGATCCTTAACAATAAATCTATGAAAGCTTTGGGTAGAAAGTTAAGTACAATAGTTTTCTAAGGTAAATCCAATAATGGATTTTGTGCATAACATTTTTATAATGGTTGGAAGTCGAATTTACAGCCACCTACTAAATTTTGTTCACTAATCAAAGAAAAATGTGGCTCATTACCTAGGAGTAGGTAATAGAGGCTAAGGCATTTGTAAATGTCCAATTTTAGTGAAAGGATAGACATAGAAGGGATCATTTTGTTAGAAGGATGAAACCCATGCATGTAGTAGATCATCCTCTTCTCCATGTTGATGTTGGTTTGGTATATTTTCTAAGACATAGGAAAATGGGAAAGGTAGCACTAGTATATGAATACTTTAAATAACTTGTTTTGTTTTTAGGAGGAAAATTTAAAAGTTTGAGGAAGGAGTGGAGACCATTCCTTTGTGTAATATTTATGATAATGTGAAAGTAATCAACACTTTATTAGGGGAGTAGGGTAATATAATTCTAAGTGGATGGATAGAAATATTGGTGGATTCTTCCAAGGAAAATGTGCATCCAACTTGCATGGTTCACACTAGATAGTGCATCAATTGGTTAAGGAATATTCTCACCCACCTTTCTATATGCTCACCTAGAAAGAGTTACAACACTCCAAAGGTAGCTTGAAGGTGATTTCTAGGATGACCTGGAGATTATGAGATCATTGGACGATGGTGATTTAAGTGCTAGTGCATACATGCCTCGCTTTAGCAGAGATATGGAATTCTTTTAGTACTCATTTGACTTAAAGGAATTGGGAAAAACTATTGGAATCTTTAAAGGAAGTATTTGTTATGGCCACTTGTCACCTTCTTATTGAATATATATCTTAGTGCAATTTGTTTCCTAGGAATTTCAAATGGAGCCTATGTGATGTAACCACCCTCCTCCCACATTTATCCAAGTTAATATGTCCACTGGGGTAAGCATGTAGCGAGATGATACCATGACGTTATTCAAATCCAAAAGTGCAGTTAAGGAAGTGGAACCGATAACACACAACCAATCTGACCTTCCATAGATGCTACAAAACATTCAGGAGCCAACCAACCCTTTTAGGTGATTAACACCTGAGAATAATTCACATTTTACTGATATGGACCCTCATCCACTCCCATGAAAATCCATGCATGAAAATGAGGCCTCTTAGTAACTCCCACATCAAGGAATGCCAATGACTATAGACTTTTCCATGTAGTTTTGTGCCAATGACCTCAGATTCTGAGCCACTTTTTCAGGGCTAGGTCTCAGGTCAATGCCCAGAACTCCATGAAACTCTAAGAAATGAATAATAATAATGAAAAAAAATACTAATAAAAATACTAGTACACGTACATGATCTAACCTCTACTAGCCATGACAGGCATTCCATTAAACATGTCACAAATATGCAATCTATAGGTCATAACAACATATCTCAGCATAGCAGTCTCATACTTATCTAAGAATCGTAAGGAAGATTTAATGGCTTATCATAATAGTCAAATTATCATATATTAGGTCATATATTCACTTTTCCTTCATTTATTAATCAAAACATGATGAGAGCCATACATCTAGTCTGTCATAAAACATACTCATAACTAGCATATAACTAACATAAATAAAAGGATATAAAAGCCATAAAAACCACATATGCGCACGTATATTTACCCACAAAATAAAAGAGGGAAATAACTCTTATTAACATATGTAAAATGCAACCAGGTCTAGGACTTCCACATACCACCCAACCATAGACTAGGCTGAACCAAATATTTCTTTTAGCCTGTCACCCTTGTGCCATATTACGAGCATGAATGTGCGATCTCATGGAACAAAACAAAGAAAACAAAATTAGGGCTTCCATAATCCAAACTGCCTCAACCCTCAAGCAATGATTCCACCTCAAGGTCATACATCACTAACCATCACCAGATCTATCTCTACCCAAGTTTTTGAGGGCTCTAGACTGTTTGTTCCAAACCAAAGCTTCTAGGACTAGTAACTCAACCCATAGATGTTGGAGAGATTCCAAATATTTTATCCAACCATAGCTTATAGGACTAGTAACTCAACCCACCAAGGGCTTCCAAAGCGTTTTTCCAACCAATGCTTCAAGGGCTACTAACTCAACCCAAGTTGTTAAATGGCTTCTAGAGCGTTTATCCAACCAAGGCTTCCAGGAACTAATAATTCAACCCACAACCAAGGAACATGATAACCAACCAGAAAAAAAAAAAAGGTAAAACCGACAATGCCATGGCTATCTAGTAAATGGAAAGGCTAGGAAAAACCACTTTCAATCTAGGAAATCCTCCATGCCAATGACATATCATAACCAAGAAACCACATGCATATGCCATGCATGCCAAAACTAGAAAGGAAATCATACATGTAACTTGGTACTTGCAACAAAAAGTCGTTGTAGCTGCTAATACCAATGTCATCTCATGATTTACTACTCTTACTTTACCTTATTTATCCAACTCCCAAGTATGTCACACTTCCCCAAGAGTGCTCCACGGAAAATCTAAGTGTCCAAGAGTATGAGCGAAAGAAAAAAGAATGAGAGCTCGAAAACTGAACTGATTAAAATCTATCAGTGACAAAAGTTATGAATTGATCCTCTTAAATTTTTTTATCAATGAGGCCTCTAATTTATTCAATTTTCCATTATGTTTCTTCATTTTTCTCCTCACATGCAACCTATGACCCTTCACCTTCCTTTTATCCTATTTTCCATTATTTTCATAAATAAATGCTAATTAAGGCCACTTTTCCTTTCCAAAGCCCTTGTCATTTCCTTTGCTAATTTCCATAGCCATTAATTAACCACTAGTGATCCCCATCACTATGTTTTTTTCCCAACATTCATCTTGGAATACATTTCCCATGACCATGGTCTTATTTTACCTTTATTAAATTTATTACATGGATTTTAACCAGGGTTGTTATAGAACCCTACTCCTTGGGAGAACATCATCCTCAGTGTTCAATGACACCTACAACCAACAAGACTGCTGAAAGCAAAAAAAACTGCCCATGGAGCTTTATAACTTAGCTCATTGTCATGCGGAAAGAGTTATATTTGCGGACAAATCTAACCTCCCTAGGAGTCTAAGACTCTCTAGTGATAAACAAACCAAACAAGAGCTATCCTTCTCTAAACACACATTATTCTACGAGAATTCAAATGTTTTCGATCTTACCTTAGGTCCAACGCTTGTTGTAGCAGTCCAGCCTTGCTGATCCAG
>APFE030030811.1:0-12912 GCA_000404065.3 Pinus taeda | reverse complement strand
GTTGGTCAAGGTCTGCCCACAGATTTGAACGGTGACAATTGGGTTTCCAGGGTCCTCGTATTTGACTGGTGTCTCTTTGCCTGATAGAAGGTCAGATAAGGTGCCGACTACCTGGACTTTTGGGTTAGGGGTTACATTTCTTTTTATTTTTCTGCTACACAGGTCTTTTATGGTTTTTGTATATATGGGGATATCCTGTATAGCTTGAAGGAAAGGAATTCTTATATACAAGTTTTGAAGTTCTCCTAGAATATCGAAATTCGAGTATTGCGTTGGTCGCGGGATGGCCAATCGTTCTGGGAAAGGTGGAGGAGATGTAATTATTTGCTGATGGGTTTGGTCTTTACTTACATCTTCCTCTTGTAACGGCTGTGTTATAGGCAACTGATCTTCAATGTGAGTTGTTCTATGTCCCTCGGTTTCTATTATTCGCCCAGATCTTAACTGGAGATCATTGCACTCCTGCAGATCCGGTTCAATCTCTGGGGATTCTGTAATTTGGAGAGATTGAACTGGTCTATTATTTGGATTAGGGTTGGGTTGGGCTAGGAGCTGCAGTCTCAAGTTAGGCTGGGGATTTTGTTGTAAGGCTGGCAGAGTTGGCTAAGGGAGCGGAATTGATCCTGGCGATTGATATGTTGATCTTGGCCAGTTTGTCTGCCAGGGTGAACCTTGCGAAGTAGAAGGGGTCCATTGCGGAGGATATGCATTATTCTGCCAGTATGGTGGGGGATATGGGAAGTTTGGCCAACCAGATTGGTTCATCCAAGGATTCGGAGTAGGGAAAATTTGAGGTGACCAATTCGAATATGGGTGCTGAGACTGGTTTTTCCACATATTCTGTTGCTGAGCATTAAACTGCGGGGGTTGAAAAGAAGAAGAGGGGTCTGAAAACATACCAGATTGCCTTGGTTGCCACTGGCGATGCTGGTTAATAAAATATGCTGATTCTGGCTCCTCTTCTGCTTCTTTGTATACTGCCTTCAAACCAGGAAGTGAGGGGCAACTTTCAGTCAGGTGGTCCTTGGTACAGATAGCACATGTTTGAACTGTATCGAGCGGGCATTCCTTGTGGTTGTGTTTCTTCCTACATCGAGGACAGAAGATTGCTAGATTTTGTTCCGCCTCTGCTTGCTTTTGCTTAGCCGGCACAATATCAAGCTGTGTAGTCAATGTTCCCATGATATCAGTTTTAAAATTTTCTAGAAAATTTCCAAGTTCCACCCATGTTACTCCCTCTGTTGATGTTCTGTGATCTCTGGTAAAGCGATCATATTCTGCTGGTTTTATCCTTGTGCTGCCTCTTGAGCTCCTGATACATAGATCGATGATGTCAGCGAAATTTTCCTGATAAATGTCTCCTTTCCCCATAATATTCAACGTTTCAATCCATTGCTCTTTCATACCTCTAATTAATGCGGTTTTCAATACATTATCCGGCAGAGGCAATGATGCATAGGGAGATCTTTGCAAGTTGTATTGGAAACGTTCTACATATTCTTCTAGAGTTTCGTTTGGTCTGGCTGACATTTGAAAGATTTCATCTTTGAGCTCTCTTGACCTACAGTAATCCTGATATTTCTTTAAAAAGGCTTCTTTCATTTGATCCCAATTGTTGATAACCCCACCACCTAAACCCATAAACCATCTCAAGGCGGCCCCTTTTAATGTGGAGGGGAATAATTTTAATTTCTGGGGATCAGTGGTGTAATCGTATCCTCTACATAACACATCAAATTCGAACAAGAATGCATCTGGATCCTCCGACGTAAGGCCATGGAATGTGGGAATATGCTGGAGGGGGATGGCTTTCATGGGTGCATTCGCTGCAGAGTCTACTATAGGATATTGCAATGTGGAGGTCTGGGTATTTGGCTGATTCTGCGCCATGGGATCGAATATATGCCAGTAATCTTCAGGAATTTCTAAGAGAGTGTTCCTCGGTTGAGTGGGGGTAGTCTCAACGGGAATTGTTTTAACAACACTCCCTTTATCAGGGATAATGATGGTCCCCACTATCTGAGGTGAATGAATTCCTTCAACAAGAATTCTTGCAGCGCTTCCTTGATCCGGGCTACTTAAAGGCTGGTTTGGCTCAATTGGAGATCTAGGTTCCCTGATTTCCCCTGTCTCTCCTTCTCCTTCGCAAAGGTTACTAAGGTTCCCTTCGTGCAGCAGTCCAGGAGTCAGATTTTCGATTTCTTGAAAGTCCTGTTCCTCTGTTTGACTGTGCACCTCAGCAAAGGATTCAGATGGTGATTCTGAGGCCTGAAGGGAACTAGTAGGCTGTTTAGAATTGGTTTTCCTATAACCTACTGATGGCTGGGATTCGGCTTTCTTATAGATTTCGTCTATGAAGGTCGTTCGCCCAAGGGTCACCGGCCCCTTGGCTTTTTCGGCTTTAGATGGAGGCTTCTGATTTTTCTCAGGCTTTTTCTGCTTAGTCATGCACTCCAATTAAACTACTAAATCCAATTAATTTTTGTTGGGAAGGCGGACAGTGGAGCAGGGCTTTTACATGCTCCGTACGTAGGTTCTTACCTTCCGTTTTTAAAATCCAATTCCCCCCTGGCAGATTCGCACACTACCCTGTTTTTAAAACAAATGGCTATATCCTTCCCCGGCAACGGCGCCAAAATGTAGAGCTGTAACAAGGGCCTTTTTCACCTCTAGTTATCTCACATTACAAGTCAATCCGGGAACGTTTTTGTTGTTGCGAAGGGTATCTCAATTTGAGGCAATTTTTCAGAGTAATGCTTCGTAGTATAGATCTAAGAAATACAAGAGTAAATGGATGCTAAGCTATGCTAAATTACTTCATTCACACCTGGCAACTTTGTCAGTCAAGGGTACGGAAGCAGTAACCCATCCCTTTAGAAACTGATAAAGGAAAAGAAACTAGAGTATGGATCATGGATCCGGGAGCATAATAGCGTCTGCTGTGTCTCACGACAGCCTTGATCCTCCTCCCACACAATATCAAGGAATGCAAGTAAAAAGGAACAGCAAGAAAGCAGAATGAAACAGCAATTCAGAAATGGAACGGCAACTCTTAAATGGAACAGCAATAAAAAGGAACAGCAGTAAAGAAACTAAATCTCGCGAGTTCAACACTCTCAATTCTTGGCACCAAATTTCATACAAATAAAGGCAATCTTTTGTACAAGTAGACAATTAACCAAATGGAACAGCAAATCACCATAAACAGGAAACGTCAATCATATATAAACATAATCTGAAATGATTACCAATAGTCCATTACTTCAACCATATGCAGCTGAAACATTCCACCTATAAAGTCTGTAACGAAAGTGAACAACTTGTTATGTGATCAATTCTGGAAATATGCTGCAAACTCGTTACAGAGATTTACAAAAGGAAAACTACTGATAACCAAGTATGAAACAGTATGTACTTATATCAAATTATAGAGAACAGTAAACAAACCATACAAAACCAAACTATAATGATACAATCAGCTAGTGTCCATTGGAGCTGGGCCCTTAACTCTCAATGGCACCGCCGTAACTTACTTCAGACGCAGGAGGAAATTAACACCGAATGTATTATATTAAAGCATCAACGATACAACAAAACTGAATCTCAAAGAGACTTGATAGTCTGAGTATAACCAATAGTGCGGTTTATAAAACGGAAAGTAAACATACACAATATTCCCCGACGTCCCTTAAGTCTTTGATGCCGCCCCATCTTATACAAGTAATGGCGGAGTTAACTAAACAACAAAATAATTGAACGTAACGATCCCTCATGATCAAAGATCCTGAGGGATCTGTTAAACAGCTAACTCCTTTCTTTTTTTCTTCCTCGTCTTCCAAACTGACAGTCCTTGATCTCATCCTGGAATGATCTGCCTCATGGGACTCTTGTTTAGCACCGCGCCTTCTTACTTTTGTCCTTACCTGCATGAAAGAAGATACTTTCAGTAATTGGATCATTCATATTAATTCCCATTGCATTCTCCCTATTGTATAATAAAGAAAAGGCTACAACTATTGCTTCAAACACTACTAAGTTATGCGTTAAAACATACCTTTCCAATGCTCTACACTAACTTCCTCAGATCATATCTCCGCAAATATAACGCGAAAAGCTCTGAAATTTGGATCCAAGGTTCAGTGCAATTTCTTCTCAAATGATTTTTTTTTTTCTTCTGAAACGTCACAGAGAAAAATTTATAGCGAAAATGCCACGATGACCTATTTGGAGCAGCGAAATCCTAGAATCCAAAGCTCTGATACGTTATGAAACCAGCTCACAAAAGGATAGAAAAGATAGATCAACGCCTGAGAATTCAGCCTCTTCAATGGGGAAACCTCCTTTACATCACACATTTGAACAATTCTTGGATGATACAAATGAAAATACCTCCTTTCTATATATAGGAGTCTAAGGGGTCATAATATAATCAGACCAACATAACAATAATAACATAAGGGCATAGTAATAACAATAGTGGGCTTCTATGGGGTACAATAGTAACAACATGGGCACTACATGGGTACATCAATATGATAAGGGGATTATTCTAATAACAATAAGGGGTTACACTAGTAGTATATGGGCCTAACATTTCACATGGGTTTTGTGCTCAGGACCTTGAGGCCCTAGAGCTCCCACATATGTTTAGTTAGAGTAAACAAATAATAATACACTTAAGAAGGAATAATAACAATAAAATTGTTTTTAACAATAAAGAAAACCAAATCATAATGAAATATGTTGACAATTCCGAGAGAGGGAAAAAACAAACAATAAGATTATCATACATGAGTTTTCTTATGGGGGCCAATATGTTGTAAGTAGGTGTTAACCTCTGCTTACTAATGAGCAATCATAATCACAGAATTGATGTGGCCATTATGGTTAACCTTAAGTAAATTCCAAACTAATTAGGCCAAGGTTTGAGGGCCTTAAAGGCTATGAGTCTATAATGTACAGGGAGTTATCTCATGAAGCCATGTAAACAATTCACTAACCAGACTCTAAGAGACACATATAATCCATAAAATAAATTTTAGAATTGAATAGGGAGGACCATCTCGCATAAATAGTTTGCAAACAACCAAATGGAATAGGGTAATAAGGGGAGGATGGAAACTCTGCGTGCTTTACACAAGAAAGAGGCAGTGGTATTGTGTAAATACATCCCTGGTGCAACGCTTGTAACAACCCCAGGTCAAATTTCCATTGTAAATAAAGTAAGACCAAGGTCATGGGACACATATTCCAAGCTTAATGATGGGAAAACATTATAGTGGGCATCACTTGTGGTTTAATAATGGATATGGAAATTGGCAAAGAAAAAGAGGCAATAAATGTCTCTTTAATATGATAAATAAAGGAAAATAAGAGAAAATGAAGGTGAAGAGACACAAATTTGAATGCAATGGAAATTAGAGGGAAAATGAAGCAAAGAGATACATCAATGATAAAAATGCATCAAAGAAATAGTCAAACACTTTTTCCAGTCTAGTTTTGGTTCTCTCCTTCCACACTCTCATTCTCTCATACTCTTGCACACTTAGAGTATTCTTGGAGCATTGTAGTTGTTATCCCTTAGAGAAAATCTTGGCTGCAGGAAAAAATCTAAGGTAACCTCAAATCACTTTTAGGTTGAAAGTTCACCCTTCAACCTGGAGAGGATCTCTCCCTAAAACTCAGCTACCCAAGGTCACAATGGTAGAAGGTTTGCAATAAGTCCTATGGCCATATTTATTCAAGAAAAACTGAGGGTTGTTGGATTGTAGGAAAATTTCACCATTGAGCATGGAGTCTGACCTAATCAATTCTATATTACCATAGGTTTAGTGAGAAAACATCACAAAAGAGAGATAGTAATAATTCCTTTGACATTTTTTAGGAAAGTTGGAGGATAGTGAAGGAAATCAGTGTGATATATATGTGAAAACAAATATGTAAATATTTGAAACATAAAGAAAATGGAGAAAAACAATATGAATTCCAATTTCAAACCACTTAGCATTCAAATATTGAATAAGATATTAAACCAAAAGACAGATAGGGAATTATGCACCCTAGTTTTGGCGTTGATACCCTAGTTACCTACAAAATCCCTTTTGTCTACAATTTCAAAACTCGATAACGTTGACACTCCCATTGCCATCGTATTTTTTTAAATTTTCCAAAATTAAAATCGCGTTGATAATCCCATCAACAACCTTTTTCCTTGTCTATTAAAAAAATTTCTTTGATACTGCAATTGTCAGCATTTAAAAAAATTCAAACTTAATCAAATATTATAACAGTTATCTCTATGGGATGTCGATCATTGATGGCAGCAAGAACCCCTATAGACTAGAGGCCTAATCCATCGGATTCTCTCAACATTTTACCTGAAACTGACAACCTTACTTCCAACCAATTAACTTTGCAACTGAAAACCACACACTACTTACTACAAACTAAAAACTGAAATTGAAAAACTCATTACTGAAAAACAAAACTAAAATTCATGCTTTCCCCAGCAAGCTTATTGGATGAAATCCTAATTTAACCTACTAAATAATTTTCAGATCAAGTGACACAAAAATGCCAATATATCCAATAAAGTAGTTGCTCGAATAATGTAGCTCCTTAACTATGTTTCAAAAAAACAAAATCTAGAAAATATAACGACAATGACAACTCACAATGGAATTGGTTTTCATAGTGAAAATATGATTGAGAATGTAGTCTGAAAAAATTCTCCATATAAACAGCTACAATATCTTTGAAATCATAAAACAACATCTTGTCTCATGACCTAATTGTTCCTTTTCCTTCGGTTGTGAATTTTCGAGCTCATGATTAAATTCATACTATTTTCCATTCTCAAAACCAAGGGGCGGCAATATAACATTTTTTTTTCTGTTGAAATGAAACTTCAAAAGAAAGATCCCAAAATGGAAAAATCTGGGGTAAATTATGATCTTCTAAAGCTTCAATCCTAATTTCAATGTCATTGGCCAACTCTTCTAAAACTAATTTTTACCTTTCGAGCTAAGTTTGCATGACTTTAAATAAGATACAAAAATGAATAAAAAATTGCATCCACTTGATCATTAGTGTACATATCATTACATTCTTTAAAACCTTGAATGGAAATGGGGTCTGATAAAGAAATATTCATATTTGACTCTAAGAAGGTCAGTAAAGTCACAAAAATTTAAAATATGTTCTAAAGTCAAGCTCAAATCCTCTCTAAATTTTGGATTTTTAATAAACAAATTTCATGCTTGGGTAAAGGATTAGGGAAACCATGAGTTTTTTAAAAGACCAAACATGCATACCTTGAAATGTTTGTAGCAGCATCTAAATCCTTCATTAGTGTAGTGGAGTCACCAATGAATTATTTGAGCTACAACTCCTTTTAATAGTGGACCACCATCTATTTTCTGAACCTCTATATTCCTTTGAAAATAGAGTCGCTAGAGAAAAATCTTGCAGCCAAACTAATATTCAAATCCCTATTTTCCCCCAAAGATATGTTCTAAACAATCAAATCGTTTGGGGATAATGTATCTTTTCTTCCTCGGCAACAACACCAAAATTTTATCACTTAGAGAAAACCATAGTTGCGGGAAAAAATCTAAGGTAACCTCTAACTGCTTTGAGGTTGAAAGCTAGCCCTTCAACCTGGAGAGGGATCTGTCCCTAAAAATCAGCTAACCCGAGATCACAGTGGTAGAAGGTTTATAATAAGTCCTATGGCCATATTTATTCAAGAAAAACTAAGGTTGGTTGGATTGTAGGAATATTTCACTATTGGGCATGGAGTCTGACCCATTCAACTTTATATAATCACAAGTTCAGTGAGAAAACATCACAAAAGAGAGATAGTAACAATTCCTTTGACATTTTTTAGGAAAGTTAGAGGACAATGAAGGAAAATAGTGTGAGATATATGTGAAAAAGAAATATGCAAATATCTAAAACATAAAGAAAATGGAGAACAACAATATGAATTCCAATTTCAAACCAGTTAGGATTCAAATATTGAATAAAATATTAAACCAAGAGATAGACAGGGAATTATGACACAGGAATTTATGTAGAACTGCTCACATAGATTTTTTATTATAATCTGATTACATTATACATAAAAAATGCTATCTTTCAAAAGTTCCAACCCTCTTTCATTTTTCATAAACTATGTTTATAGAACAAACCATAACTTACAACATTTTTCTAGCAAAACTTAGTTACAAAATCTAAAAATAACAGTGTATATTTTTAAGGACATGCATGTAAAATATCTTTAAAACCTATTTGTTTCTAATAAAAAATGACATGTTGTAAATCATGTTAAAAACCAGGACTGAAAAGTGCATCGTTGTTATGCCTCCTTTGCTGGGAATCATGCCTTGGCATTCCTTCAAAAATGGGCTTTTTTTGCGTAGCTTCAACTTTCCTTGGGTACCTTTCACCAAAATATGTTGTCAATGAAACTATCAGCACTCCTCTGCCTTTTAATGTGCTAAAACACTGACAAGAATTTTGTCAATTGAAGACCAAAATTCCCTTTTAATAGTAAGGGGTCAAAAAACTCAAAAGACCGGAAACATTTTCAGCTAAGGGTACTAGTTGCTTCTAATAGAACATCAAAATTAGCTATCATGTGTCTTTTACTTTCTCTAGTCTCCATGGGAATTCCCTTCTTAGTAGCCTTTGTTTTCTTTGACGTTTTTGAACCTATACCTCTCTCCTTGTTCATAATTAGGTCCTTTAGTGGGATATCATCCACATCTATGACTTCTTTAGCAAGCTTTGGGTTCTATTTTAACTTGATATTCAATCTGAGCTTGTTCCAGGGCCTAGTGTGAGGCGTCCCCCCCTTTAAACATCTCAAATAAGGTAGGCTCTTTCTCAGCCGAGGCTCTTTCATTTTGGGGCTCAATTATCCTTTAATTTTCTCTGGAAACTGGATTCCTGTAGGTAGGGTTTCAGTAGGAATCTTTTTAGTAGGAGGAGGGGTTTGTCGTGCCTTTCTAAGCCTATTACTCCTTCTAGTGTAAATTTTAGGTAATTGAGGAACATGAGGAGAGACCTTATCTACCCTTTTTCAACTTCTTGTTTGTACAACAAAAATTATTTGAGAGGAGGTTCTTGTTTCAAGGTGTTTTGCTTGTTTGGCTTTCTTCTTAGTGTCATCTTCCCTACATCTTTTAGATTTAGTAGGTTGGGGTTGAAACCCTCCCCAAAATATAAAATGATCCCATGTTCTCCTGACCTTCCTTAGATTATTTTCAAGTAATAAATTTATCAAATATTTATGATACATAAAATGTGAAGATGTGTTTTTCCTTGTTCGAACCTGAGAAACCATATGTTTCAAACTTTCTAAAAAAAAATAAGAGGAATTGATTCTTATTTGACCTTCCAAATGAGCAAGAAAATGGAAACGGTAGAGGTTGACATGGTTGTAGAACCCCTTACCAGTGAAATAGGACTGACAAATATGTAGTAAAACATGTCCTTCATCTTTAAACCATGCCCTCTGCACCCCTTCTCTCCTATTCTTTTCTTTGAATTTGTCCTTTAAAAAGAAAGGAACATAATTCCAGATAAGATGTGGCTTCTAAAAGCTTTCTCTCCATCTGTGGGAAGAGATTTAACCTCATAGATTAATTCCTTTGTCACTTGGAAATAAATTCCTCCAACCTCTACTCATTGTCCATTAAAGCCCTGGATAAATGCTTGCGCCACTTCATCATGAAAATCAATGCACCTCTTAAAGAATTCTTCCCATCCAGCCTGTCGAAACTATTGCTAGATCTATGGGTAGCTCTTAATAAAATCAAGCCCTTTCGGCTCACTCATGTTAAACTTTCCATTTTCCCCATTTCTCTTTCATATTCTAACGAACATGCAGAAATAGAGGATCAAGATTTGATCCTTGATCTCTAGTGAGTAACTCAATAGAACGAGTGTTTTTAGCAATAGAATATAATAATAATCACACCTGAAATTGGTGATTTTCTATATGGGAAATTTATTAAAGAATGCATCATGTTGTGTACGATGATAACTAATTGACAATAGCTATCAAAGATTTCACCCTTAGATCATTAAAACTAAACCGAAAAACCTTGTCGGAGGCAGAAATGATCTTTTCAGCACATGATCTCTCCTTTCGTATCTAATAAAGTGTATTTGATCAATAATTACCTTTTTGTTGATGTGGAACATGTCAATGCAATTTAAAACAAATATCTGAATTTTGTAGCTTTGGCGGTGATACCATGGTTACCCACAAAATCCCTTTTTCTGCAATTTCAAACACCTGATAATGATGACACTCCCATTATCAACGTAATTTTTTTTTTCTCAAAATTAAAATAGCGCTGATAGTCCCATCATCATTATTTTTCCCTGTTTATTAAAGAAAAACCATTGATAATGTAATTGTCAGCATTTAAAAAATTTCAAACTTAATCAAATGTGATAACACTAGCATTCACTTGGATTTGGAATAATACAAGGAAGAAAGTAAAGGGTAAGAAAAGGAAAGAAAGGAAGCACAAAGAGATGAATGGATCAACAAACTACATTAGGCTTACTTTACAGGAAACGGTTTGCATGTGTGATCTCCTTTTTTATATTTGGATTCATGGTATATCCATGTGGTTCCTTGGTAATGTGTTTTCATTGGCATGGATATTTTCTTGGATTGAAAATGGTTTCATCTTTGCCTTTCCATTTCCTAGATAGCCATGATGTAGTGGGCTCCCCATTTGGTTTTCTAATTGGTTCTCAGGTTTCCTATGGTCATGGGTTAGGAAAAATTCTTTGGAGCATTGGAACATCTTAGGTTCCGTAGAGTTTTTGGGTTGAGATGGGAGATCTCTGAAGCCCTGTAATAGCTTGGGGTTCCCTGAAAGTTGCGGCTTGATTTGCTATTTCCTGGAGCCCTGGACAGCTTGAGTAGAGACCAATCTGATTGATGTTATTGATTTCTAGACTTTATAGGTAAGATCACTGTGGTTGCAGGTTGAGGTGGTTTGGCCTCTAGAAGCCCTGGTTGGTTATTTTTTGGTTTAACACTTATGATCCCACATTCGAGCTTGGAATATGGTGCAGGGATGATTGGCTGAAAAAAGAAATTTTGGCTTAGCCAATCTATGGTTGGGTGGTAGGTGGAAGTCCCTGACTTGGTTGGAATTTTCATATGTTAGTATGAGCTATTTTCCCATTGTGATTTATGAGCACTCGTACTAGTTACTATGGTGATATTATGGATATTTTCTCATAGTTTTGTTTTGATTATATGTTGGTTATATGCTTGTTTTTATTATGTGCTCTATGGCTCTTGCTCATGATTTGATAAGTTACTAGATGGTTGATGAATTCATAGGGTAACAAGTATTATTTCAACTAGCTATAGATGGCATAGAGCCTTCTTATGTGATTCTCAGAAGAAGTTCAAAAATTTATGATCAGATATGCATTCATGACCTTTAGCTTATATGTTTACTATTTGTTTGACGAAATGCCTATCTTGCATTAGGCATGTCTAGGTCAATATCTTGCTCAATATTTGATTGTTTAACATTTTTATCATCAATGTCATGATTTTGGAAAGTTACAGGTAGTTCTGGACAATGTTTTGGATGCCATCCCTAAATAAGTGGCTCATATCTCACAAATGTTGGCATAGAATAAAGGAATTTTGGCCATAACTACATCAAGATAGGTTTATGGGTGCGGTTGGAGCCTCATAACCACATGCATGTTGTGTTTTGGGTGAAACTGGGGTGTTAGGCTTGTAGAAAACAAGTTCCAGCTTGGGATATGATCATTAGAAGTTGTGTACTGAGTTTTGATTAGTTTGTGAGAGGTATCAATAAGATTTCAGTTTGCACGCCCCACTTCCATAACTGGAATTTTGAGGTCGGGTCATGTCATAGTAATTCTCAGCTCATTCTTTTCCTGGAGAGCTTGTAAAAGTGGGAGGATATGTTATAGTGTGTGAGAAAGAATTTGAGCTTATACAACCAATTCCAACCCCAAATACCAAACCTTTGAAGCAGTAAACCCTCCCTTAGTAACTCAGAGAACGAACCTCAGGGAGTAATAAGGTTTGCAACAGTGACAATATCATCTAAGGGTTTTGGAATGCCAGTAATTGAGAAACAAGTTGAAAGGTTGCAAAGAAAATGTAGGAGGTGTTAGCGCTTGGAATTCACCTAGGCTGAGATAGACAAACTCTCAAGGCTACATCAAACCATTTCACCTCGTAGCTAGCCCTACGAGGTATGAGAAGGCTCTCTCGGGTCAAAACTCGATGGATTTTGTCAATAGGATGAGTTGACCAATTAGGAACAAAGATATTAGGCTAGTAAATTGATAAGGGGGGTTGATTTAAAGATTTTTGGGTTTTTGGTGGCAATTGGAGGGAGTGCAATTCAGGGTGCGGGGATTGAGCACAGTTTTTGCAGGGGGATCTTTGGGGCAAGGTAGGAGTGAGCGCTGATGCCTTAATCTGAGATGGATGATCAGGGATGATAGAGAAGGAGCTAAAGAGGGAAAACAACCATTTGAATCCTCTCTTAGACAGCAGAAAACATAAATTTTGAACAAACTAAAAGGCTGAGCATGTCAAAGCATGTATTCAAACTTTACCACTTCATCTGTCCAAATAGAAGCAAAAGAGAGATGTAGAATACATAAACAAACTTACAATAACATGTAGAGAACACACCATCAACACTACAATCCACAAGAATCCACAAGGATGTCTGCAAAACCCTTGCCTTCTTCCTCTTTAAATTGCAAAGATAGATGTACAATATACAATGAAACTTTCTCCCACAAGAGTCCAACCTTCCAAACTCTCAAAATGACTAAGAAAACACATAATATAGGCAAGCTAACCTCTTCCCTTGCCTC
>APFE030030805.1:20877-32839 GCA_000404065.3 Pinus taeda | reverse complement strand
TTTATGAAGATGATGACTTCATGGATGATGAGATCATGGAATCCCTGTATGAAAATCCATTTCAGCAGCATAAAGAGGATGCTTATCAAGATGTGTAGGAAAATTTGCAGCTGGATCAAGATCTTAGCACAATGGAAAATGATGAAAGAGAAGGTTTTATTTCAGATCTATCCATAGAAGAAGACAATATGCAGGGAAGTCAAGTTTCAATTTCAGAATGTGATAAAGTCAAGTCGGCTAATTCAAATCTAGATTTAGGTCGTGATGTTCAAGACTACCTTGTTCTGAATCTCGTGAAGGAGAGCTTTGCTATTGAGATCATCTGGACTGAAGAAGACAGAGTTATTGACCCTAGCCTTCATGAGGAGGTAATCTAGTCATTTTATGAAAAACAAGATGAGATCTTTGTTCAAGTA
Source organism: Pinus taeda (assembly GCA_000404065.3). Classification (NCBI taxonomy): domain Eukaryota; kingdom Viridiplantae; phylum Streptophyta; class Pinopsida; order Pinales; family Pinaceae; genus Pinus; species Pinus taeda. The sequence continues at coordinate 32,423 of APFE030030805.1, read as the reverse complement.
AGTGAAAAATCTTCTTTAAATAACTCAGTGGCAAATGATAATTTGATTGCCATGTCATATGAAGATGATCAAAAATGTTTTCAAATTTTAGAAGAGCAGGGAATTAAGGACTGCCATTCAGGTTTTTCATGTTATTTCAAGAAGACAATAATCACTTGAGCAAAACAAAACAGAAAGTATTCTCTCCTCTATTTGAAGATGAGATAGATCGACTCCTGAAAGGTTAGGTTATAGCCCAAGCTAATGCAAATCTCCAGTCTGCACATGGTCAAGAAGATGTTGGTGAAACTTCTTCCACTTTTGAAAATGATGATAGTCTTGAAATTGGCTTTATAGATTAGCGAACAGATAATATTTTCTTTCATGAAAATGATAAGGCTATCATGTTTGATAATATTGAAGTTTTCTATTTAAGAATGAACTAGACCATGAAATTGAGGAATGTGAGCCTGAGAGAGACAATATGCCAGAATTTCTCATGCTCGAGGAATTTACAACTAACACTCAGATAGCAGAAGCTTATACCTCTCTATGCCTTCCTATCACTCTGCAACTAGTTGTTCTTTCAGATCAGAATGAAGGGAGTACTTGTATTTTTGCTACCGGATCTCAAGACAAGAGAGTGCTTCAGGATTATCAAGATCCCTTTGGCATTCTTTTGCAAGCATTAGAAAAGGTGAATGTTACCTGGTTTGTTATCATAAGCCTTGGTTTCCATTGTTATTGTGAGTTGCCTACATGTACATCGTTCTACCTGCTCGGAGAAAGTGAGAGCAAAATTTTAGTACGTAGCCATTTACTGAATTGGTTACATTGGAAGGCTCACTTCACATGATTGTACATATTTCATCACTAGGTAGGTGGTTTTCATCCTGGTTTGAAACCCCCAAATCTTGATGTTCTACTGCCATTAAAAAAGCTTTGTAAGTACTTATTTCAGTTAAGTAAGTCTTGAGTTATTTTTTGTTTTAGTTAGTTTCAAGATAGTTTCAGAGTCAGTGTGCACTGTTGTCATTTAGTCAGTTTGGGGCTTGAAGTGAAGGCTATAAAACTGAAGGTTTGATTTCATTTTTGGTGTAAATTGTTTGCATTAGTTTTTAGTCGCTTTTAAGTTGAATTTCAGTCTTGAAATTGAGTCAGTTTTTAGTCAGATTTCAGTCTTGAAATTCAATCAGTTTTGAGTTAAGATATTGGTTTTGGTCTACCGAAGTTATTGACTCCATAGCCTAATGGATGAAGGCATTGCTTTCTTTCCCAGAGATCTGTAGTTCTTGGCACCTCCAAGGAGCTACCATCCCCATTGGAGCCAATGTTAGTGTGGTATCTTCATCCCTCCATCAGTGATCAAAATTCTCTTATTGCATTGCATTTTAGGTGTCTCATCTGATCAGTTGCATTCCATTAGGATCATGGATCATCTGATGGAAGTAGCATTTTAGAAAATTTTCCCTCATGATCTTTACCTGCCAGCCCATTTTCAAGTCATTTACAGTCATTTTTGCCTTTACATCTGCAAAAGTCATTTTTAGGGTTTTAGGTCTCATTAGGTCTAGGGTTTTGTTAATAAGGTCTTGTAAAAACTCAATAATGGTCAATAGGCACATGAGGAGGTCAAATAAAGTCTCAAAAACTAAAATTTCAATAATCACATGCTTAATGATTGATTTTTCCTCAAAACTCTGTTTTGAGGAAAAATAGTTTTTTATGTTTTATGTACAAAATTTCATGTAATCTCATTTTTTCTATATGTAATAATTTTAAGAGGCAGCCCTGGTCACCTTGCCAAGCCTCTGCTCTCCAAATAAAATTTCAAAGCATTTAGTCCATCAAGGGCAAAAAGAAAGACAAATTGCCCAAACCAGAGTTTTTAAAAACAAGTGAAATACAAACATTAGGAAAGTGGGTTTTCATAAGTGAAAAATTAAAATCATTGGTATATAAAGTGTTTTCATGTCAAAGGAAGCTCATTTGTATGCCAAAGGAGAAGAGAGCAAGTGCAAATCGTGTTTTCGAGCCAAAGGAGTGATTTTGCATCCAAATAGTGAAAACCTAGAGGCACAACGCCCCTGGGTCAAGGTGCAGCACAACTAGCTTGCGCGACGCACACAGAGAAAAATTTGCACTGGGTTTCTAACTGGAATGATGCACCAGAGAGGTGTGGCACACATGTGAGTGTGCGTGGCGCATTAGTCTTCAAGGCCCAAAATCATCCAAATCTTCCTCCAAAGCTCCCAAATCACAAATTCTTCATTTCAGAAGTAAGTTGACGCCCCCATATTGCCAATCTATGAGTTTCCATTAGTGTTTATAGTGTTTCAATAGGGAAAAAATTAAACCGTAGTTCCTTGCATAGTTGTATTGAGAAAATTGCCTAGAGTTTTAAAATTACAGTTTTTGCTGTCTTATTCACCCCTACCATTTCACTTCCCCTCACTACCATTTCATTCACCTCTTTCCTCCTTCCCTTTTTCACTCACACTTACCTATTCCCCCTATCCCTAAAACTAATAACCCTAATCCCTAATCCCACTACCCCAAACCCTAAATTGATAGCCCAAAACCCTAAACATCATTCCCAATCCCTGCAATTTCCAATAACCCTACAAGAAGCATCCCAAACTCCCTATTCACAGTCCCTTCATAGTCCTTATCATCAATCCCTATTATTTAGCAGCAAATACCTATTGACACTATAAAATCTCTTCATACTCATCTAAGAAACATTAAACATGTTAGATGATCCAAAAATGCAATCTTATCATAGGTTATAAAATTAGAATAAATAATTATTAATTTAAGATATTAAATTAATAATTATTATTCTAGAATGTTTAATTATTTAGAATTAGTATATTGTTGTAACTATATATGACTCTCCAAATGTGTCGTATCTTAGGCTCTATTTTAGGAGATTTGTTCGCTAGTTGGTTTGAATAGCATTTATTGTAAATGGACACTTGTTATTTAATAAGTGATCCATAATTAGAGGTAGATAGGACATGGAGCTTATAAATAGCTCATTGCAAGAGTGTTTGGATGTTCAGGTGTAAACTCTTGCAAAATCAAATTATGTAATTATTTTTCCCGATTAATAAAATTACGTGTCTGAGGACACTTTTTCCATTGTTGTGGTATCAGAGTTCCAGTAATGCTGCAGTTGTTTTGAGGAGGAGATTCCAGATGTACAAGTTTTTGGAAAAATCCATTGAATTGTTCATTGAATGTTTGGTATGAAATTTGTCACATTTTTGTTCAAAAGAGAAGAAATTATATTATTTTATTGATTTTAGATTTTGAAATCTGAAAATCATTTTTTTTTTAATTATTATCAAAACCACTGCCTGGAATTTCTATTATTTTAGTGCCATATTCGATGGCTTGTCATCTGAATTACCCCATCCAGCACAAATAAGATCTTCTCCACCTTCAGTGAATGGCTTGACCTGCCCTCAAATAATATCTTCTCCACCTTTAGCGAATGTGTCTCTCCAGGCCATATAGGATTGTTGAAATATTGCAAATTAGTATCAGTTCCATGCGACTTGACTCGAGGTTCAGAAAACCACCCCTTTATAACAGGAAAAATACATCCTCCTTGTAACTCCCCGCCCCCTCTGACCTTAGCACAGGACAGAGGCCTATTTTCCTCTATTGTTTTTGCAGCACAACTGTTCTTACTACTTCTGGAGGGAAGGTTCCTAAAAAACAATACGCACTATTTTGGGGATTTTGGGAGGTGTTCACCTCGGATTAGTGATCTATCTGTTTAGCACACGGAGCAAACTGAAATCTGTGATTTCAAGGAGGCCAGTACCCCTTGCGTTGGGTGAAGACACACATGAATATGGCTCAGAATGGACACTAAATTAGGAACAAATTCTCTTTACCTTGGAAGCACTCATAGAGTCAACGGATAATTTTCATGGCGCTGTATACAAGGGAAACACAAAAGATGGAAAAGAAATAGCAGAGAAGAAGTTGTCTGCAATTTCTAGTCAGGGAAACACAGCGTTTATGAATGACGTGAAGGTTTTGGCCAATGAACGACATCGAAATCTTGTTGAGCTACTTTGTCTTTTTTTGTTGCAAGCACAATTGCCAGCTAGCCTGCCAGCCAGCATTGCCAGCCTGTATGGAACAATGAAAAGTTTTTTAATAAAGGTGCAACGCTAACGGAATTGAGGCACAATATTTGGTGTTATTTATTAATCCCTCAACGCATTTGAAAAGTGCACATTTATTTGCAGGTGAATTTTGATATTAAATCATGAAGCTATTTAAACTCACAGGAATATTATTTGCACATAAAATGTTCATGGTTATAAAAAGCACGTGGATTTTCAATGAGGGTATATGGATAAAAGTTTTGGAAAGCTTATTTGTAAAGATAATGGAGGGATAAAATACTTTTGGAGAAATAAAGGTTTTTTTATTTTTTATTTTTTAATTTTTTGTAATTTGTAATTTGGAGAGGTAAGGAATTTTCTCTGATTTGTAAAATAATATTTTTGGACAAATAAGGTGTGAGGGGTTATTTGGAGTAATAAGGAGTTTTTATTTGTAATTTGTTTTTGGAGAGATAAGTGTGGCATTGTAACTCAAAGTAATTTTACTTTGAGGGGGGGTAACATATTTGTTTAATTAGTTTTTGCAAGAGCATCAATGTAAGAGTCAAATTTTGAAAGTTACCTTGTAATTTTTGAGAAATTGACTAGAGCCAAGTGCAAAGCTCAGTCATTTTTCTCCTGCTTCAATGACTATACGAGGGTCAAGGCCAAGACCCGATAGATCGTGTTTTTTGCGTGGTGTGTTGTGTTGTCCATCTTGTCATTTCTATTCTGATTCTTGGTGCGAAGCTTCAACGCTACAATGTCTAAGTTGATTAATTGTTTTCTAATTCCGACAAACTTGAAGGCACAAAATCTTATAAAACATGGCACCATCTCATTAAAAGCACTCTCATTTACAATGAATTATGGTAGGGTATATGTGATGGAGATATTAAATCGAATAATCCCACAGATGCAGCTACATTAGTAAAATGGGAAGTTAAGAATGCCAAAGCCTTAGCTCTTATTAAATCTTCTGCAAATGATGAAATGTATGTGCATATAGAAAATGCTATAGATGCATGGTCTGCTTTGAAAACTTTTAAAGACCTCTTTAATACTCAGCTTGAATCAAAGAAAGTTGATCTACAATTAAAATTGTTGCAACAAAAATTAACTGAAGGAGGTGATGTTCTTGAATATATCTCAAGACTTAAGAATATTAGGTAGGAAATCATTAATGCTAGTTTTCTAGCAATTGATGATAGCTTTATGGTCACAATTGTAATTACTGGACTTCCTTCTTCCTACACGCATTTTTTGGAGACTCTACAATTAAATGGGAAATTAGAGAAACTGAAGTTTGATGAACTTTGTGAAATGTTGACTCAACATGATAAAACTTTTGGGAAGAAGAAGAAAGTTGGTGAAGATGTTTTTCTGACAGAGGCCAGCACTAGTAAATCATCAGCAGACAGTTCTCGAGGTAGAGGCAGAGGCAATCAGAATCAAGCAACACAAAATCGAGGTCGAAGCCAAAGTAGAGGAGACAAATTTAACAGAGGTAAAAGTTCAGGAAGGAATAATTTTCAAGGTAGAGGAAACAACCAAGGAAGAGGCAATTTTCAAGGACAAGGAAACAATAATCAAGGTAGAGGACAATCTCAACATAGAAGTCAAAGCAGAGGCAGAGGATAATCTTCAGGAAGAGGAAGAGACTTAAGTCAAGTTGTGTGTCGAAGATGTAACAAAGTTGGCCATTATCCTAAAGATTGTCGAACTTCACTTAATAAAATTCCCAAGTTTCAGCAGCATTCAACGCAATTTACAAATGATCAAGATGATGATAACTCAGAATATGTTTTTACTTCCTCGCCAGTATCACAACTTTCATCCCATATTAGAAGTGACTATGAAGATGCCTGGATCTTGGATTCAGGGGCAACTCAGCACATGACTTGTCGACGTGATTTTTTTTGGAATTTTCAAGATTGCCAACTTAATTCCATTTTTCTTACTGATGATATAAAACATACTCCTTATGGAAAAGGAGCAGTTAAATTTTTTCTCCCTGGCATTGGAGAAAAAATGATTTCCAATGTATGGTATGTACCAAGTTTTAAGAAACATTTCCTCTCTTTAGTCACGATTCGACAAGCAGGACATTAGGTGATTATGGAAGATGGTTTAGTCAAGATTAATTCAGTCATACAAAACTTGAAAACAATCATGACAGGTTATGAAGATGGAAAACTTTTATGGATGAAAGGGACAGTTATTCTAAGGCATTCTAATTTTGTAGGGGTAGTGAGTACATGTATTTCACTTGTAAGACTATGGCATGTGAGATATGGACATTTAAATTTTGAGAGTCTTTCTCAATTGTAGAAAGAAGGAATGGTTAAAGGACTTCCCACTTTCAAAAGGGCAAATGCAAAATGTGAATCTTGCATTTATGGCAAACAAAGTCGAGAAAGTTTTCCAACAAGTTCATGGCATGCAAACAGGCAGCTACAAGTAGTTCATAGTGATGTTTGTGGACCACTACAAACTTCCTGCGGAGGTTGCAAATATTTCTTACTATTCATTGATGATTTCAGCAGAATGACTTGGGTTTACTTCTTGAAGAACAAGTTAGAAGCATTTGATAAATTTAAAATTTTTTGCAACTTGTTGAAAATGAAGTCAAAGAAAAGATAGGTACTCTCAGGACAGATAATGGGGGAGAATTCACTTCAAATGAATTCAAAACTTATTACAGTGAAAATGGCATAAGACGACATCTTACTAATGTTTACAGTCCACAACAAAATGGAGTAGTTGAAAGAATGAATGGCACCTTGTTAGGAATGGCGAGATCCATGTTAACTTTCAAGAGGTTAAGTCCAACTTATTGGGCAGAAGCAATACATACAACTGTCTACTTAAGAAACAAATCTCCAACTGCTTCTTTAGACAGAATCACACCTTATGAAGCTTGGTTTGGTTTCAAACCTCGAGTTAAACATCTTAGGGTTTTTGGATCAGTATGTTATGCCTTAGTTCCGAATGAAAAATGAACTAATATTGACTCAAGAAGTTCAACATGCACAATGATTGGCTATTTTGATGAGAAGAAAGGGTATCGACTTTTGACCAATGGAAAATTCATTGTGAGCAGGGATGTAATTTTTGATGAAACTAAGAGTAAGAGTGCTGAAGAAATTGAAAATATTCTTCACAAGTTAGAAACTAAGGGTAGTAAAAGAAATGGAAAAATGCAAAGTCAACCAACTTCACCAAATTGGTATGAACTTGATTTTCCTTCCTCCGAAGATGAGACATCCAGTCCATCTACATCAACAACATCATCTGGGTCTTCTAATTCATCCGCATCTCCAAGCAGTAGCAGTTCTTCTGATAGTGACTCTCTTGACTCTTCACCTGAACGAATAACATCAGTCTATATTAATCCTCTTTACAATGATGGAGACTTTACAGAAGCACAAACAAGTGAGCACCAACTACCAAAATGGGTAGTTTAACTTTTGAAAGATGTAAAGCCTTATGAGCAGAATAAAACAGGCACCAGAAGGGCACATAGAAGTGAAGGCAATTTTGCCTTGATAGCAAATGATTTTATTGAACCTTCCACATACAAAGAAGCAGTAAAACATAAAGAATGGCAATAGGCATGGTTGAATAATATCAAGCAGTAATTGATAACAACACTTGGAAACTTGTTGATTGTCCACAAAATGTTAAACCCATAGGATGCAAATGGGTTTACAGAATTAAGTTTAATCAAAAGGGAGAACTTGAAAAGTATAAAGCACAACCTATCGCAAAATATTTTGCGTGGCAAGAAGGAATTGATTATGAGGAAACTTTTGCTCCTACAACTAAATGGAACACCATCCGATTAACACTTGCATTGGCCGCTCAGAAAGGATGGAAAGTTCATCAAATGGCTCTGAAAAGTGCTTTTCTCAATGGGGATTCACAAGAGGAAGTGTATATGACCCAACCGCCAGGTTTTGAAATTGAAGGACAAGAACATAAAGTCTGCAAATTTATCAAGGCTTTAAATAGATTAAATCAAGCTCCCCAAGCTTGGTATGCAAAGATGGATGAATACCTTAAGAAATTTGGTTTGCAACGAAGTGAATCTTATGATACTTTGTATGTGCGACAACAGGGAAAATATCTAGTAATTCTTGTTATGTATGTAGATGATTTGGTCATTACTGGCAACCATGATGATCATATTGCACAGGTGAAAAAGGTGTTACATGCAGGTTTTAAGATGACAGATTTGGGATTACTTCACTATTATCTTGGAGTTGAAGTCTTCCAACGTCCACATCATATTTTAATTTCTCAGAGTAAGTATGCAGCAGAGGTTCTTCAGCGATTTGGCATGTAGGATTGCAAGCCCGTTCTCACCCCCATGGAGCAAAACTTGAAACTTTCGAAATTTGAAGGGGGGGAAAGGTGGACAATACAACTTACAGACAATTGATTGGCAACTTGATTTATTTGACAAATACTCGTCCTAATCTATCTTATGCAATCAATATTCTTTCACGTTTTATGCAGGAACCATGAGACAGCCACTGGAATGCAGCCAAAAGAGTTCTTCGATATATCCAAGGAACAAAAGATTTTGGTCTTCTTTACACAAAGACTAAAAATTTTGTAGTTAGTGGATATTCCGATGCTGACTTTGCTGGAAGTATTGATTATCGAGCATCAACATAAGGTTATTTAATGAACATGGGGTCAGCAGCAGTATCTTGGAGTTGTAAGAAGAAAGCTACAGTGGCCACTTCTTTAGCTGAAGCAGAGTACATCTCAGCTTGGGAAGCAGCATGTGAAATTGTTTGGTTGCGCAGAATTTTGCAGGACTTGGGCATTTCTCAGGCAGAAGCTACATCATTATTCATTGACAACCAGTCAGCCATCAAACTTGCCAAGAACCTAGTTTTCCATTCAAAGACAAAGCATGTGGACACCAAGTATCATCATATCAGATCTCTCATTGCCAAAGATGTCCTCAAGCCAGTTTATTATCCTTCCGAAGATCAGATCTCAGACATTTTCACGAAACCACTTGGCAGAATAAAATTTACTAAGTTCAGGGATGGACTTGGTGTCTGTTGTAATGTATCTTTGGATCATGGGGGGAATAGATGATCCAAAAATACAATCTTATCATAGGTTATAAAATTAGAATAAAATAATTATTAATTTAAGATATTAAATTAATAATTATTATTCTAGAATGTTTAATTATTTAGAATTAGTATATTGTTGTAACTAGATATGACTCTCCAAATGTGTCGTATCTTAGGTTCTATTTTAGGAGATTTGTTAGCTAGTTGGTTTGAATAGCATTTATTGTAAATGGACACTTGTTATTTAATAAGTGATCCATAATTAGAGGGAGGTAGGACATGGAGCTTATAAATAGCTCGTTGCAAGAGTGTTTGTGTTAGGCCCCTATACTACTAGTGTAACCCCTTATTGTTATTAGTACAAACCACTTATTATATTGATGTACCCATGTAGTGCCCATATTGTTACTATTGTGCCCCATAGAAGCCCACTATTGTTATTATTGTGCCCTTACATTATTATTGTTATGTCGGCTCTAATTATGTTATGACCCTTTAGACTCCTATATATAGAAAGGAGGTCTTTTCATTTGTATCATCCAAGAATTGTTCATTTATGTAATGTAAAGGAGGTTGCCCCCTCGAAGAGGCTGAATTCTAAGGCGTTGATCTATCTTTTCTATCTTTTTTGAGCTGGTTACATAACATTTGGTATCAGAGCTTTGGATTCTAGGGTTTCGCTGCTCCAAACAGGTCGTCGTGGCATTTTCGCTATAAATTTTTTTCTTGGATGTTTCAAAAGTTGCAAAAAAAAACCCATTTGAGAAGAAATCGCGCTGAACCTTGGGTCTGAATTTGAGATCTTTTTGCGTGATATTTACGGAGATATGATTTGAGGAAGTTGGTCTTTTTGCAGACTTCTGGATTACATTCAAAACAGGTGACCTGGGGAAAATCGTCATAACTTTTTCTTTGAGCATCGGATTGCAATTTTGTAAGAAGGTACAAAAATAGAACGGACTGTAGATTCTTGTGTACATTTTTCAGATCCAAAGGTTGAAACAGTGACTCGTGGCATGTCGTACAAGTTCGCTCTACCGAACTAGTCTATAATCAGGTCACTGTGGGAGATTTGGCATAACTCTTCATTGGAGAATCCAATTGGGGTCAAACTGGTGGCATTGGAAAGAGGGAATAGAGGAATAATACAGGTCATCGTTTCAGAACTTAAAGATCTGAAAGTATAGAGTTACAGTCATTTCAAGATTGAGCTCCTAAAATCAAGAAAAAGCAAGATGAGGAAGTTTGATGGAAAGGATCCGGTAAATTGGATACGGTAGATGGAGCAATATTTTGATCTACATGGTGTACCACTTTTACAAAAGGTATGTATTGCATCTTCATATTTAGAACCAGATCAATTCTTATGGTATAAAGGGCTTTGTTCCCGTAAACGACTTGTTACGTGGTCAATTCTCACAGAGGAAATGATAGCACATTATGAGGATACAAAGAGCAACACCTTCTTTAGAGCAACACCACAACAATTGGAAAGAGTAAAAGGGCTTTGTGACATACTACAAAGTAAAATTATGGCAACAATGAATTCTACCCCTCACAGCTATGAAGATGGAAGTGTTGTTTCTCCTAGCCTTCCACAACCTACAAGGGTTACGCCACAACAATTGGAAGAAAAAAGAGAAAAAGGGCTTTGTTACAACTGTGATAGAAAATGCAATAAAGGTCATAAGTGTGTTGAGAAGAAATTATTTTACATAGAGTATGAAGAGGAGGAAGAAAATGATCAAGAAACATCGAAAGAAGAGGATATACGCTAGGATCCAACCCCAAAGATAGAAGAAACGAATCAGACCATATCTTGTAAGGCATTGGCAGGAATTACCACTCCTCAAACTATCAAGATAGAAGGACATCTCAAGAAGAAAAATGTTCAAGAAGTGAAAGATCACATCGAGCGTCAAGAAATGAATCCAACCATATATTGTAAAGGATTGGAAGAAATTACCACTCCTCAAACTATCAAGATAGAAGGACATATCAAGAATAAAAATGTTCAAGAAGTGAAAGATCACATCGAGCGTCAAGAAATGAATCCAACCATATATTGTAAAGGATTGGAAGAAATTACCAATCCTCAAACTCTAGATATAGAAGGACATATCAAGAAGAAAAAGGTTCAAGCAGTGAAAGGTCACATCGAGCATCAACGACAAGTTCTCCAACTTTTAAAGGATAATGCCAATTTGGTGCAAAATCAAATGAAACAACAGGTAGATCAACATCGTAGTGAAAAATGTTTTGATGTAGGTGATTGGGTATTTTTACTGCTACATCTCAAGCAAGCTATTTATGAGAAGGAAATGTTGGCAATACTATATGC
>APFE030030805.1:0-13483 GCA_000404065.3 Pinus taeda | reverse complement strand
TCAATCATGAAAGATGAAACCTATTGGTATAGGAACCTAACAGTGGCTCCACTTGGGGATGGCTTTTCCTGGGGAAATCCAAGAACAGCAGGTCATATGGCCTTATTTTCCTTTCCTTACTGTAGTGAATCCTCTCTAGTATTGACACCTTTGATCTGAATCTAGTGATATGGTATGCAGTGTCTTATGACCTCATTTGTACAAGAATTACCACTTTGTGTCTTGCTGACCTGTGTCACTGCTTATCATTGGTTATCTGTTCTGTAGACCTTCCTCAAATTTGTTTGTGGATCTTTTCAAGCATCTATGTCATCTTTGATATAGTTTTGCTGATCATTCTTCAAAATCTGTTGTAGTTGTTCTTTTCTCTATCTGCTGTAAAAAAAAAGAAAAATGCTGAAAATATAGATATTTATGTACAATATGTGACTGTGCTATGCTCATGGATCATAATAGTGCTTGAGCATTCTCCCATTCACTGGGCTTTCATCATTATTTAATTCATCCAGGCTCTTTAGGAAAAAGGTGTTATTGCCTTGCACAACTTGAATTACAAATGGTCCTTTCCACAGAAAGTCAAATTTGCCATGTTTCCCTTTGTCTTCCCTCCTAGAGTCCCATTTCAATACTTTGTTTCCTATAAAAAAGTCTTCAGCTTTTGTTCTTTTGTCAAACACCCTTTTCAGATTCTCTTGTAGAACCTGGGTTCTCTGATACACTTCTTCCCTTGTTTGCTATAAGTGAATTGTTTGATTGATCCTCCTCTAGATATCATTGGGTTCAACTTGTATTTCCTGCAGCAATTTGATCACAGGGATCCCAAGGGATGATGGGAACACAGCTTCCAGGCCATACACCAATTCATATGGGATAGTACCAATAGATCTTTTGGTGGTCAACCTATCTGCCCATAGTGCATTTACCAGCTTCTTATGCCAATTCGTTTTGTTCTCCTCCAAGACCTTTTTGATGATGTTGATGAGGCTTTTATTGGAGGACTCAGCTAGGCCATTGCCTTGAGGGTATTAGGTTGTTGAATGACCTAGGGTGATATGGTATTTGTGACAGAAGCTGATCATTCTTTTGGATTTAAAGGAAGTTGCATTGTCTGTTATGATTTTCTCTGGGCAGCCAAATCTAGACAAGATATTGGTTTCTAGGAATTGTATGATAATTAAATCATTTGCTTGTCTACAAGGTATGGCCTCTATCCATTTGGTGAAGTAATCAGTAGCTGTCAGGATCCATCTATGCTGGCCTAAGGATGAAGGGTGAATTTCCCCAATGAAGTCTAAGCCCCATTGTTGAAATGGTTTTTCAGTTGAAATGGGCTTGAGGGGTAAGGGAAGTAACTTTTTCTTCCCTTCAAAGATCTGACATTTATGACATGACATCACAAACTTTTTTGAATCAGTAAACAGGGAGGGCCAATAAAATCCAGCCCTCAGGATTTTATCAGCTATGGATTTCCAATATAAGTGCCCTCCACAATCTCCTGCATGAAATTCTCTAAGGACCTTATCAGCTTCATCTGAAGTCTGGCAGTTAAGTAGGACACCTTCATGAATTTTCCAAAATAAAACATTATCTATGATACAAAATTTTGAAGCTTTCATTTTTTAAAATCTCTTTTTGGTTCTGGATAACCCTGGATGAGCTTGCAGGTTTAATAATACAAAACATATGTCAGCATACCAAGGTGATTGTAAAAAGGCTTGATTGATCTGTGGAGTCACCATCGCCTGTTCTTTATCCAGTTCATTGATGTCAAGGGCTTGGAAATTAGTTTCAGTCATTAGTTTAGCTAGCCCTTGTCCTTTTATAAGTTTTGTTGGTTTGATTTCTATATCATATTCTAGAATGTTGGCAATCCATTTGCCCCTCTTACCTTCAATTCCTTCTTGAGTTAAAATGTCTTTGACCACTGCATTGGGCACATATGCAACTATGTGAGAGTATAAGATATAAACTTTGAAATCCTTTATGGCTTTGACAAGGGCATATGCTTGCTTTTCCATGATCTGGTACGTGAGTGGGGCATCTCTAAGGGCTTTGCTAAAAAGGCAATAGGTTTTTCACATCCCAAGTCATCCTTTTGCAGTAAGATAGCAGCAATTGTATGTTCAGAGGCAAAGGAGAAGATTATAAAATCTATATCAAATCTGGGGCTTGTAAGAACAGGTGTTTTTGTTAAAGCTATCTTGATTTCTTCAAAAGCCTGTTTGGCTTCAACTGTCCATTTGACTCTGGCATCTTTCTTGAGCATATTGTTCAACAATCTTATCAACTCAACCAAGTTATGAATAAATCTTCTTAGGAAATTAATCTTTCCTAAAAAGGCTTGTAATTCTTTGATGTTTCTTGGATGAGGGACCTAAAGTATAGCTTGAATCCTATCAGGGTAAATTCTTATGCCATCCTTTGAAATTATATGGCCTAGGAGTTTGCCTTCTTCCAGGCCAAATAGTGATTTCTTTGGGTTGAAAGAAATGTTGTATTTTCTGCAAATTAAGAACACTTGTCTGAGGTGTTTTAAATGTTCTTGGTCTGATTTTGAGAAGGCTGTTAGATCATCAAGGTATATGACTAAGAAATCGTGGATTTCTTTAGCAAAGGCTATGTCCATTGCCCTCTGAAATGTGGCTCCAGCATTCTTGAGTCTGAAAGGCATTTTGACATATTTGAAAGTTCCCCAAGGTGTGGTGAAATTTGTTTTATCTTGATCATCTGGGTGAACTAGAATTTGATTAAATCCTAAGAAGCCATCTAGTAGTGAGATCCTTGAAGCTCCCACTACCCTTTGTAAGATGTGATCCATTTTTGGCAAGGGGTAGTGGTCTTTGAGAGAGACTTTGTTCAAATTTCTCAGATCAACACAAAGTCTTACCTCCCCAGTTTTCTTTCTTGTAGGTACAAGGTTAGAAATCCATTAAGAAAATCTTATAGGTGCAATGATTCCAGCTTCATACATTCGTTTTACTTCCTTTTCAATTAGGGGAAGAAGGACTGGATTCACTCTTCTCAATTTATGTTTAAAGGGTTTCTGGTTTTCTTTCAGGGGTATTGTGTGTTGGATAACTGTAGTATCATAGGATTTAAGGTCCTCATAACTCAAGGCAAACACATCTTGAAACCCTTTGAACAGTTTAATATATTATGATTTCTTATCAGGAGGTAAGGTTCTAGAAAGCTTGACCATTTTGGGATTTTCAGTGGTCCCAATATTACACTCCTCGATTTCTGCATTGATGGGTTGCATCTTTGGTTTCTTAGGGATGTCATTTGAATCAAAAATGTCTTCTAAAGGAGTAAGACCTGTGGGCAAGAAATTATCCTTTAGTTGAATTATTTCAGTTTCTTCTTCAATAATTTCATCAAGATTTGCTAGTTTTAGCTTCTATAAATTGGCAGAGTCAAAGGTTGTAGGATGTAATATCAGATCTGCTATTTCAGCTGATATACTTGTCTTAAGTTCATCAATTTGGTGCTGATCATCCCTACTGCTTGTGTCTATGTTTAAGTTTGAGAATTCCTCCTTCATGGTCAAAAAATTATTTATCTGAGTATCATTCTCAAATACTTGCCAATTATCTACATTGTCTGGGACAAAGGGCCTGTGTTTAATCTCAGCAGTGAACTGGTGGTTAGGCCCAAAACGAAGTTTACAGGTGCTTGCAAAATTTTCCAAACTATGAGCATGCAAATTGTGGCTTCTAGGTATTTTGGTGAGCTGATATTCCAAGAAGCTTTTGAGCAAGTCTGTCACTGCTGTCCTATAAGACCTCAACCTGGGATCATTTGTGACAAAAGTTCCCTTTATCTGTTGTATAATTAGGTCAGAATCACCCAATATGGAAACTTTGGTCACTCCAAGACTGTTAATCAATTTTAGACCTAGTAAAATGGCTTCATACTTAGGCATGTTGTTTGTACATCTGAAGTTAAGCCTATATGCATGACCTAGAGCATGGTCGTTTTGAGTATTGTGTATCCAGGCCCCTGCTCCTGCTCCTAGCTTGTTTACTGACCCATCAAATTCTAAATACCACAGGGTCTCTTGATCAATGTTTCTTTCAATGGATTTACAGACTTGTTCAGTGGGCTGGTCTAGTTTTGTTGATTCTTGTGATATATCAGTAGCCTGTGTTGGTTTGATCACATCAATGGTCTTTTGATCTGGAGCTGTGGACTGTTCATTCATGTGCCTGGTTTCTGTTGCTTTTAGGAGTTTTACCTCAGTTTTAGGACATATATCAGCATTGTACAATATGAATGAGTCCATGTCTAAATGAATGGAGTATATTGGGAAGTTTTGGGGCTTCTCCTGACTGCTGACCACATATTTCATCAGTGTTTCTTGGTACAGTCTCTTTGGCTGGCCAAAGAGTGAGATTGTGGCATATGACATGTCTAGTTGCAGAGATCCTTGGATTTTGGCACCCCATGATCTTGATAAGAGCATACCATATTTAGGTGGAATGTCAGCTACTACTACATCCATTAAAATTGTTTTGGCTGGATATTGGACTAGGGATACACAAAGGTCTTTGATCAGGCCTAAACATCTCACCTGGCTAGAATCAAATGAAAACAAATCTTTATAGGGTCTGGTGATATCTAATTTAAGTTTTTCCATTTCTGATTTGGGCATTAGGTTATGAGAGGCCCCTGAGTCAAACATGGCATTGTGTAGCACTTTGTCATGAATGTTTAGGCTTACATATAATGGAGGAGTACCTCCATCCACTGATTTGCCATTGACTTCTGAGCCAAAAATCAGCTCTGTTTGATCATCTAGGATATTAACCGCATCCCTATTTTCAAGTACTTGTAATGATCTATTGATTTGTTTTCTGAAGACCTCATGTTTGGCTAGTTCAGAAAGAGGAATTGCTATTTTCAATTTACCAATTTCTGTCTCAAGATTGAAAGGCTTTTCCATCTGCACTTTTATATTGTGAGCAGCAAGTTTTTCTTTCTCTGTTGAATTTTGGGTGACCTTGTCCTGGTCAGGTACACTGTTTTGGGGTAT
Source organism: Pinus taeda (assembly GCA_000404065.3). Lineage (NCBI taxonomy): Eukaryota > Viridiplantae > Streptophyta > Pinopsida > Pinales > Pinaceae > Pinus > Pinus taeda. Next base: position 8,451 of record APFE030030805.1, on the reverse strand, counting down.
GCTTGGATTGGGTCTGTCTTCTAGAGGTCTGCCCAAGATCTCTGTTGGAAGAAATGGTGTAGGTTTTACTGGAGGCTATACATCTTCCACTATGACCTCCTTTTGGAGTTTTTTATCTAAGGACTCCGTTAAGACTGCTTTATCACTAGATTTTTTGGGCAGTTTTGTGTTTGTTTGTTTTGTATTCTCAAGTATATCTATGGTTCTACTTCTTAACTTGTATTGTTTGTGCACTTCATAGACTGTTGTGTCATACCCTTCTCTGAAATGAAATGACTCACTAGATTTTGCTTGGAATTGTTTGTATTCTTGGGCTTGTTGATCATCTTGTGTTAAGAATACTTTTTTTTCACTGTCCAAATCCATTATATTGATGTGGGGATCTTCTATTTGTTCACTAGTGGTTGAGGCCACTGCATAGTTTTCTTGAAATGGAGGTCTGATATTTTGATCAGGACCAATCCTCCCAGCATTTGGGTTTTGTTTTATTCTAAAATTGGGATTCCTAGTAGTGTTGCTTGTTTTCCCTTCCCAAGAGGACTTTCTCTCCATGGTCTCAACTCTATCCCCCAACCTCTCCATGCCCTTCATGATTGCATCTAGATTTTTGTCAAAGGTTGAGGGTTCCTCTTTAAATGTTTTTCTTCTATCATTTTTTGCTCTAGTTCTCTTGGCAATCAGGTTTGCCTCCACACTTACAGCTATATTCTGCATGTCTGCAAAACTTGGAGGTGCTCTTTCTCTTAATTGATATGTCATATATGAATCAAATCCATCTGGGAATTTGATCAAGGCCAGATCCGGTGGAGGTCTTAGGTTCTGAGGAATGGCATTGTATACATTGTTGAACCTAACACAATAATCTTGAACTGTTTCTTGTGGACCCCTTCTCAAGTTATCATATTCTGTTAGTATGTGTAGAGGGTCTTTCTTCTTTTCCCATTTGTTTAAAAAACTTAGGTATAAGGCATCAGGATTGAGTATAGAATTTGCAACTAGAGACCTAAACCAGTTCCTTACATCCCCTGTCAAACTTTGCACAAACATTTTCATTCTTAAATATTCATCATCTATCTCATAGTTCTCAAAATAGTCCTACATTCTCTTGGTGTGTTGTTGGGCTGTATAAGTGCTGGTACCATCAAAGTAAGTGATTTTACTTTGATATTCTTGGGGCATTTCCCTTGGATTTGCAGGTAGGTGTAAAGGAGCATATCTAGCCATATTTGCAGGGATAAAAGGGACAGCAAGAAGGAGTGGAACAGCTGGAACAACAGGGATAATAGGAGTAAGGTGTGTTGGGGATGGAGGAGTAGGGAAACTACCTTGGGAAGTAGATGAGGAACTAGGATAAGTAGGGGTTATGTGAGGGTGAACTGATGCTTTGATAGGGGTAGGAATATAGCTTTGCTGAATTGGTTCTGTATCTGAGTCTGAGAGCTCTCCTAGCTGCTCTTGTTTCTTCAAGATCTTGGGGATTAAGTTGGGGTTTTCAAAGACAGTTGGGGGATTAGGGTCAAGGTTGGACCTAGTGTAACGAGATTTCTTCTTTGGAGCCAGCTTCAGAGTTTTGTTTCCTTGGTATTCTATGAGAAGGTTAAACAGGAAGCTTATTTCCTTGCAATTGGTAATTTGAAATAAGTCCCCAGCGGAGTCGCCATTGATGTTATCACTCAAGTTGTTCCCTGCTTCCTAAAGGGAATACGGCCGAGGTAACCACTAACCAATCTTTTAGTTACAGGTCCTAACCTACTTGTAACCAGAGAGGGCTCTCTCTTTATAATTTAGCTTTGTTGGTGGATGATTTTAGGCTAGTTATGGTGTGCTGTTTTGTTTGAGTTTGGTGGGTTGGTGAATCCAAACAGAGCTGAGGTATAGATTACAGAATAGTTTGGTCCACTGGGCAATGGAGTTTAGGTAGTGTGCTGTTGAAGTAGGTTTTTTGAAGGCAGAGTGTTGCTGCAAAGCCAGATAGGCATCTGGCTAACAATTTCTTAGATTATGAAATGAAGTTATGGAATTAGTGAGTGAAAGGCAATTGAGAATCTTTCACTATGCTAACAAAGGAGAAATGAGAGTGTTGCTTAAGATAAGTTAAGAATTCTTAAACAATATTCACAGTGATAGAATCAGTTTAGACATGAGCAATTAAGAATTCATATCCATGGCTAATCCAGAAGAAAACATATTAAGAAATAGAGATTGAGCATAGGGTGTATTCAAACAAATCCTAAGCTATTCTTCTTCTCTATTTTCTATGATCATGAACATATATGAATTATGGCATACACAGAAAAACAAGAACACAGTTTAGAATTACTTATTGTTCCAGCAAATGACACAGGAATTCTGCAGCACAACAGGGCCATTCATTTCCACCTTCAGACAGTATAGGAATCAGGAACTCCACCAGCAATTTGTATTAGCTCAAATGTCTCAAATATACAATACAACTCTTCTGAAAGAGTTTCACTACAACCGACCCTCAATACGTTCTTTGAGGGGATATATATACAAAATGGGATATAAAATATCTCAATAGTGAGTTATTGTGCAATAAATTGCATCACCAACTCTCTTACAAAAAGTAAATGAAAGAAATAACTACAACATTTAATGTTGAGATGGCAGATATCTTTCTGTCAGACAACTTTTGACTTTTTGGCTCAGGAAAGTTGGTTGTAGCTGTGCCTTTAATCCTGCGTTAGTTGAGCCTGCTGTCTGAGTGCTTTGGTGAGTCATTGTACGGATGCTTCCTGTGATACCTGCGTGCTGATTTGTTTGCTGACCTGTACTGTGACTGAGATCTGAATTTTTACAAAAAAGGAATAATATGATGGGATCACCTGGGAAGAATTTCTAGCATTTCCTGCCACCAATCAGCTGGAGGTAGCTGATGTCTCCTTATTTTTACGAGTGTTTCATCTGCTTCTGTATATCTGTAGAAGTTTGGAGGAACCTCAAACAGATGATTTATCTCATGCTCAATAAAAAATAGATTTTCTAATTTGTCATACAGAGACTGCCCAGAGGGAGGCCCTGCTTCTTCTGTGGAGCTGTTGGATGCTGTAATTTGATTCTCAACATAATTGTTGATCCTTGTGATATACTGATTATATGACAACAGTTGTCTTATGCTAGTCACTAGGCTTGGCAGTCCTTTATCCTGTAACACTGTCATCTTTGCCCTGAATTCATCAATTTCTACCTTCATTTCCTGACATTTTCTCTCTAGTGTTTGAGTGAAATTCCTCAAAGTTAGCACTTTTTTAGCTGTCAAGATGGTGTCTGTTCTATTGTTTATTTCTAGAGATGCCAATTCCTCCCTAGTGTGATTATTGAGGAAATGTATCATCTTGTTGGCCTGCTCAGGCATGATTCCTAGTGTTGTTCTAGCCCTTTGTATTTCAACATGAGCCATGCTTATCAATTCCACTTGCTCATGTATTGCCTGGATTGACCTCCATTGGTCATGGATTGATTGGCCAATTTTGGCCCAGATTATCTTCTTGATTTCTGCCAAGGTCTTGCCTAGAAGCAATTCCTTTTCCAAAGTTTTTACTTTGACCTCCAAGGCCTTTATTTCTCTTTGCTTTTCTGCCACTGTCATCTTGGACTTGTCATAGCTGGCCTCTCGCTTGGCCAGTCTCTCCATGGCTTCATTTATTTTTGTCACTTGAGTTTCAAGCTCCTTGACAACTTTCATCAAGTCCTCCATACTCATGCTAGATTCTGCTGCTGTTGTCGCTTCTGTTGCCTATGTTGCTGATGTGGCTGTGGTTGGTCATGGAATGGCAGGAGGGGCTACTGCTTCTTGTGAAGGAGGGGCAGGGCCAAGAATTGTAGAAGTTTGAGGGGGCTGGGAGGTTGATTCTCCCTGTCTTCCTTGCCATGCTTTCTCCAATTCTCCTTCCATCTCTAGTATCCTTTGATTCATCTTCATAAGTAAATCCATGGTGTCATCAAGCTGTTTTTCCTGTGCAAGTTCTGCAGTGTCAGAGTGAATGGTTGGAGGCAATTTTGCCTGCTTTCTGAGTGCAGCAATATCATCCTCCTTCTTTTTCATAAGGGCCCTAACACCCTTTGGATCTTTTGGATCAAGCCCTAGATCAATGATTATGTCTTCCAATGTTTTTATTCTGTTGTCCTTGGCCTGGCAAGACATCCTTTCCAAATCCAACTGTGTATTAGTATTTTTCAACGATTCTTTCAACTTATGGGCTAGCATGGCCTTGTCTACAAGTGTGGCATACACCATTTCCTCTGTTTGCTTGTGCAGCTCTATCTGATCCATTGGATGTATGTCTTTAGAAAAGACCTCCAAGTTTGTCCTTAGGTAATCTGCAGAGGTTTTGGGATGTGGAACTTTAGGCTTTAAATGAGTAAAAATCATTTTGTCCTCCTTGATGTCGTATGCTGCCATCAATCTCTTTTTTTTGGAGGGGGTTGCCTTCAAGAATTGATCATAGAGTTGTACTCTCAACAATTCATTTTGTGCTTTGATCTCCATGAAACCCCCTTTGATACCAGCTGGTTGCTTGCCTTGCTGCCTTGAGGAGGATACCTCTGTGCCTTGTTGCATGGCCTGTTCCAGCTGAAATGAACTAGTGGGAGTTTGCTGGCTGGATTATCTTTCTCTGTTTTGGCTTTCTGCTCTTTCCTCACTGATGTCTTCTTCCTCTGTTTCAGGGTCAATTCTTGGCCTCTTGGCCTCTGGTTGCTGTGTTGACCCACTTGGAGGTGTGACCTCCTCTCTATCTCGCTTTTTACCTCTCTCTTCATAGAGAGGTGTTTGCAAAACTGGGATTTGGGGTGGTCCAGTTTGCTGTAAAGGGGCTTGCCCTTGACCTTGATCCTTTGAGGTGCTGGGCTGCCCTGCCTCTGTCTCTTGCTGTCCATCCATTATCTCTTTGCCTTTTGCTATAGTGGTGGTTGTAGATGCTTGCTGGGTAGTCTCTGCAGCTGCAGCAATTGATGTGCCTTCTCCTACTTGGACTGGTTGCTTGAATATGACCTGCTGACAAGAATCCAAGTCAAGAGTTTTCTCAAAATCTTTTACAGTCTGCTCCATTTTCTCTTCCTGAGTAAATTCTTCTACTATTGTATCAAGCACCCATTCATCTTGGTTGGCAAAGTGTTCTATTTGTGGATATGGACAATGTTTATAGGCTAACAGCCTATACTTGACTCTCCTAGCACTGATAAAGCCTTCAGGGTCATAAAGGACCCACCAGAAGCTCCTTTTGAGTTTAAGCTGTTGCCCCAATATTTGATCAACTTCTTGCCAACCATATTTCTTGTTCATGATGAATGGTCCTAGGTGGTCTCTAAATTTTAGATTGGCTTTCTTCTTGGCACTATGGAAGTGTGTAAGGTCAGAATTGATGAGTTGCCTATAGTATTCCAAGGAAAACAACCTCATAGGCACATATCTTGGGAGCCTGTAAGGACAGAGCTCACAGCCATAGATCCTGATGACTATGTGATTTTGGTATAAATACCAATCACCTATTTTGTAGTTCCTGGACAGCTGTGAGATTTTCTGCATATCTTTGGACAATCTGGCAGGAGGAGACCTCTTCAGGAGGCATGTAACTAGATAGACAAACTGGTCAATAAATTCACAGTAGGAGTAGGGAGAGCTCTGGACTTGATGAAAAACTGAAGACCAGAGGATGACAGATCTCCTCTCACCCTGTGAATCCAGCGTCTTAATGGGGCACTGGAAGCAATCTGTTTGATAGTGCAAGAAGAGGTGATAGATGTATGCTGAATATTTAAATATTGCCTCCCTGTCCATCCTCAGCAGTTGGTCATGTATCTTGTTGGAAATAAACTTGGCATAAATGTATTTTACAGGAGGAGGCTTCCCAAGGCTATATGCAGATAGCATGACCAAAACAGTTTCATCAACATGCTCATTTGTGGAGAACCCCAGCACAGAGGTTAACATGTCCACCAACAACTTGCCTACGTCATTGAAATTTGTATATGAAAAAGGAGGTGGCCCAGAAGGTTGGCAGTCTGCTTTCATGAAAGTTTTGGCCACTGCAGCAATGTCTGTGCTAGAGAGCTTGGAGCCCTCATCCAGCAAATACTTTATAGAAAAAGGGTATAGCAGCTGGGTTTGCTTGTGATTCAGCATCTGATTTATGGAGTCTGGTGTTATGTAAAAGAGGATGCTCCCAGATGGAGACTTTAGAGCTCTGAGCTTCTGGTCATAATTGTCTGCATAGAGGTGAATGACTTCAGGAAAGACATTTACAGATGGCAAGAAGTAGGTAAGCAGGTTAGACTCCCAGATGCCATACATGTCACTGTTGTCCAGGTGACTGTTCCTTAGCTAGCAGAAGGTCTGTAAGTGGTTCCTCTCTGCCACAAAATCTGCAATGAGCAAATCACTGTCTATAAGTGGCATAGCTTCAAGCTCCTTATTGGGTGGATTAACAGGAGCAACATCCAGTGCAGATGGAGTGGCCATGTTTGATTTTAACTGGAGATTTACTTGAGTTTAGGATTGGTGCAAAGGCTGAAGAATGCCCACTAAATTGTGTTTGACAGTGAGCAGCCCTGAGAGTATGAGGAAACTCTTACAGGTTTGATGAACTGTGGGGCACTCTGTTGGAAGAAACCAGAGTGTGTTTGAGCTAATTAGCTGGTTTTTCAAGGGGAACTTTGAAAACAGGGATGAGTGTGCAGTTTTATGGGCTTTTAGCCAGTAGCTCGGCTTCTTCAATTAGTTTTTATGGTGAATTTCACAGAAGGGCATGGGTTTCTTGCAGAGTCTTGTGGTGCAGGGATTTTACCAGGTCTTTGGGTGGTCTCAGTGGATAATTTATCTGTGAGGAGCTTATGTAGAGTTTTTTACAGGAATTTAGGTGAAAAAATGGGAGAAATACGGGTAAAGTGGGTCGCCTGCAGCAAATACCTGGATTTCTCGGTGTAGGAGGCATCAAGCTAGATCAATTGCAGGTATTTGGGTCAACTTTGAGGGCGGCAACAACTTTGGTGGATGAATTGTCGATTTCGGCAGTAAACGACGTCTTTTGCATGTAGACTGCTCCGGAAACGACGAATAAAAATGACAAACAACGGTCATTTCCCGACTTTTTATGCACTTTTGGCCCTTTGGCACCTTTTTGGTGATGACATCATAGGTGGGTCCGGGTACGGAAGGGTGACGTGGCAGCTGACGTGGGTGGCCAGGTGGCGGTGACACGGTGGCAGGGTAGGCGGGTGGACAGACGACGTGGAGGTGACGTGGAGGCGCGGTGGCGGAAAGGTGAGGTGACATCACGCTGACGGGGGTGTGACGTCAGCGAAGGGGGGATGGGTGGTAAGTGGTTTCCCCAGAGGCCCCATAGGCAGTAGGTGGTATAAGTGGGGGGCTCCGAACACTGTGGGAGGCCAACGCGTGGCGGGGGTACGGAAGTAAATCCGCCAATCCCCTGGACGCAAAAGGTTGGGCATCTTCTCAGCGGAATCGACCGCCAGTCGTTAGATCAGTGGGGCCGGAGATCTAACGGCTATCGGCATATCTGATGTGACAAGGTTTTATACCCGCGGGGACCTGCCAAAATAAAATAATCGTTAAAATACATTGCGGGCGGGGGTGGGTTTTAACCTTAGGTTTTCGTGTTTAATAAGATCGCGCCCATTTATTTATGTTTTTATTTAAAAACATTATAACCAATGTATTTAGGGCAGAAAAGGGGTAGGAAGGGTTACTGAGGGCGGGGATTTCAATTTTTGAGTTTTAGCCATAGCTTTTTAACAAAAACCCATAGCTTAGGGTTATAAAGGGTTAATATTAACCCCTGATGGATTAATATTCCCCAAGAGAGGGTTGTATAGCTATAGTGCTAGGGGGAAGGGTATTTACATAGATTTTTGGGATTTTTACATAGATTGTGTAAAATTAAGGAAGGGGAATACTTAGGGAGTTAGAGAATACATTAGTTGTTAATATGACATTGCGAGGTGAGTGTATAGGGGGAAAGACTAAGTTTTAAGAAGTAAAACTTAGGAATGGAGGATGAGGGAATTGAGAATCAAGATTTTTACACAAAAATGTGGCTTCTTTTCCTTGATTGAACTTCATATTCTGACCTGGTACTCTGCCATGAACTAAAGTGGAACAGGACACTTGAGCAGATCTCAAGGCCCTTGGGGATGTTAGTAAATGATGTTTGGGGGAAAATAGGGGGAAATTAGACATGCTTCCAATGTTATGTCCTCAAACCTCTGCTATGATTCCAATACCCTGAATGGAATGAGTCTTGCACTTGATAAGCCAATTGGTGATGGCCCTTCATCTCTGCAACCTTGCACTACTTACCCCACCTAGTAATCCTAACATTTTTTCTTCACTTGAAGTGGGTGCACTTGAATTAGCAAACCCTGATTGTTCTCTTTTTCTTTTGACTGCCCTCCTATCTAAATCTACCCTTA
>APFE030030800.1:0-16080 GCA_000404065.3 Pinus taeda | reverse complement strand
TCCTTTTAGTTTGAATTCTGATATACACGTGATCACCGACCTGGTATTCCTTAAATCTCCTTTTCTGATCAGCAAAGTTTTTCTGTCTGTCTTGTGCAGCCTTCAAATTCACACGCACCCTTTTCACCATTTCTTCCATTTCTTTGAGCATCTCAGGTCCCAAGCTTAGCTTATCCTCGGGTCCTCCCCAACTAGAGGGTGTGCGGCATTTGCGACCGTACATAACCTCAAAGGGGCTCATTTGAGTGGAGGTGTGATATCCATTATTATATGCGAATTCTACTAAATGTAGATATTCTTCCCATAACATGGGTTGTTGCATTACATAAGCCCGCAACATATCTTCTACCACCTGAATTACTCGCTCAGTTTGCCCATCGGTCTGAGGGTGGTATGCTGTACTAAAATTCAATTGGGTTCCTAAATCAGCGAATAATGTTCTCCAGAAGGCTGATGTGAATTTCACATCACGATCAGAAATTATTGTCTTCAGAATCCCATGAAGTTTAAAAACGTTTTTCATAAAAACATGAGCAATTTGTGTGGCCTTGAATGTGGACTATACTGGTATAAAGTGTGCCGCTTTGCTCAGTTTATCCACTACTACCATAATAGAATCGTTGTTCTTTTTTGTCTTAGGTAATCCCGTAATAAAATCCATGGAGATGATTTCCCATTTCCATTCTGGAATCGGCAGGGGTTGTAATAATCCTGCTGGGTGCTGGTGTTCTGCTTTAATCTGCTGGCATTCCAAGCATCGAGCTAAATACTCGACAATGTTCTTCTTCATTCCTGGCCAAAAATAATCCTTTCGGATGGCAGTAATCATTTTCTGATATCCTGGATGCCCCGCATAATGGCTGGCATGAAACTCGTCCATGATGAGATTTTTAACTTCTTCCTGATTGGGTACATATAGTCTTTGCTTGAAATATATCATTCCTGTCTCATCTAACTCATAATCTGATGAGCTTGTCAAGTCAGCAGGTTGTTGTAGCTGTAGTTTTAATTGCTGATAATTGACATCTTGCCTTGAAGCTTCTTTGACCATTTCTAAAATGGGGCTCTTCCAATTACTAACAGAAACCTCATACAAATGTTGTACCTTCCGGCTTAAGGCATCTGCTACCCGGTTCTCCTTCCCTTGCAAATGCTTGATTTCAAAATCAAAACTGCTCAGAAAATCCACCCATCGTGCTTGTCGAGCGTTTAATGTGGGCTGACTGAAATAGTTGGTCAAGCTATGATGATCAGTGAGCAATAAAAATTTCCTGCCCACAAGATAGTGTCTCCACATCTTTAAGGCATGGATGACAGCGGTCAGCTCCAAATCATAAGCAGAATATTTCTGCTCATGTTCTTTTAATTTCCGAGACTCGTAGGCGACTACTTTGCCTTCTTGCATTAAAACTCCACCTACTCCTTCTTTGCTTGCGTCCGTACATACCACGTAATCCTTATCAGGATCAGCTATTCTCAAGATAGGGGCCGTGGTAAGCAGATGCTTCAATTGTTCGAAACTTTGCTGGCATTTTGCGGTCCAATGGAATGTTTTTCCCTTTTTCTGTAATGAGGTAATGGGAAATGCAACCTTAGAGAATCCTTCTACAAATCTTCTATAATAACCAGCCAAACCCATAAAAGATCGAATATCTGCCACGTCCTTTGGTACAGGCCAATCCATTATGGCCTTTATCTTTTCTGGATCTACCGCAATTCCCTCCTTGGTAATCACATGACCCAAATATTGGATTTCTTCTTTGAAGAAATCACATTTACTAAATTTTGCATATAGTTGATGTTCTTGGAGAGTCTGCAGCACTTTTCTCAAATGTTCCTGGTGTTCTTCCATGGTGCGAGAATATACTAATATGTCATCAATGAAGATCAACACAAATGTGTCTAAATATTGATGGAAAATACTGTTCATTAAACACATGAACGTTGCAGGGGCATTGGTAAGCCCAAATGGCAGAACCACAAACTCATAGTGACCATATCTGGTTCTAAAGGTTGTTTTTGCGATATCTTCGTCCTTAATTCGGATTTTATGATAACCAGATCGCAAATCAATTTTAGAGAACACCGTTGCACCCTTCACTTGATCGAATAGCTCGTCGATCTGGGGTAAAGGATATTTATTCTTAATGGTTAACTTATTTAACTGACAATAGTCAATGCACATTCGGAAGGTTCCATCTTTCTTCTTAACAAACAGCAGAGGGGCTCCCCACGGGGACACACTCGAACGTATATAACTTTTGTCCAAAAGCTCTTGCAGCTGCATTTTTAATTCGGTTAATTCGGGTACACTCATTCTATATGGTGCCCGAGATACTGGTGCTGCCCCTGGGACCAACTCAATGGTGAAATCTATGTTCCTTTTTGGGGGAAACCCAGGAATTTCTTCCGGAAACACATCTGTGAATTCTTGAATTACAAGGATATTATTCAAGATGGCTGTTTTATCTTTGGAATCTGCATAACCCACCTGGATGGCATAGATCTGGCATCCCTTCCGTACACATTTTACCAGCTGATTTGCTGTTATAGGCCATACTTGCACGGGTCGTTTAATTCCCTGCATTTCTTTTTTATTTCCCAGGGAGTCTTTAAAGTAGATCACCTTGGTCTTACAGTCCACTAGTGACCAATGCTTTTCCAGCCAGTCCATGCCAATGAGAATATCATAGGAGCAAAGAGGAAGTACATTTAAGTTGGCCGTTACTGGCTGTCCATCTATGGTAAAGGAACAGTCCTTTATCTTAGATACCACTCGCCTTTTGGCCCCCGTGGCTAATTGCACCAGCCATGGGTTTTTAAACTTAGTGGGTTGTAATTTACAACATTCTACTACTTTTGGGCTTACCTAACTTAGTGTAGCCCCAGGGTCAATTAAAACAGATACAGTAAGGTTTGAGATATTACCTTCAAACTCGACCATGGTCGGCTGATACTCCGCCTGACGGTCTTCCAATGCTGCATTAATCCTCGGCATGCTACGTCCCACTTCACCAACTGTTGAGGCTTCATGAATCTGGGATAGCTGTTCCGCTCCTTTCCGCTGCGGACAGTTTTTAATGTAATGGGATCCCCCACAACCCCAGCACTGCACCGGGGGTCTGGTGGTTCCCTCATTGTCTAATCGTACTTGCTGTCCGCTGCCTTTGGATTCACTGTTCGGCTTAAATTTGGAGGCGGCTCTATCTGGAATTCTGCTGCTTGGTCCTTTGCTATTCCATTTACTTCCACTGCTGCGATTTCCCTTACTATTCCCAATTGACTTAAAGCCCTTCCTTTCATTCCATTTCTTACCGGCTGCTTCTCCTTTTTGTCTGCCTTGTTGATAACAAATCCTGGCTTTTCGAATAACTTCATCCATTGACTTGGGATTGTCAAATTCAATCCTTTCTCGCATGTAAGGTGGTAAGCTGCTTACAAATCTCCGTACCTTTGCCTTTTCTTCTCTTATATAGGGGACGTAACGGAGCAGAGAAGTGAAACGGGTGATGAACTCGTCCATAGTCTGCTGCCCCAAACGTAGATCCTGGAATTCCCTTGCCTTCTCATCATAGAACCGTTCTGTTAGATATCTCTCCTTAAAGTACCTTTGGAAATTGTCCCAAGTGATGGTCTGTTTGGTGACCCCTTTGACTATCTTCACTTCTTCCCACCATAAGGTGGCCTTTCCCTGCAGCTGAAAAATAGCCAATCTGGCTTTAAGATTGTGATCATATTCATAAAGTTGAAAGTATTTGTTCATATTAATCAGCCATGCCTCAGCGGCTTCCTCCTGTTCTCCATCAAAATGCGGGGGTTTGATTTTCCGAAATTCCCCTTGCAGTTCCACCCTTGGTTTCTTCGAAGATTGTTGTTCATTCATATTGTCAGAACGCTCCTCCTGCTCTTCTGAACCTTCAGGGGGCATAGGGTGATTTTGTTCCTCTGACAATCTCTGATGCTCCATACTAGGATGAACTGGTATTTGATTCTATCATTCAGATAGACTTTTCAATATCCTCTCTTGTTCCATTGCCAGTCTGGCGTTGTCTTCTCGCAACCTTGCCATTTCATTTTTAAGTTCTTGTACGGTTTCCAGAATGGCTTGGTTTGTAGTTCTGGTTTCCTCCCCAAGCTGAACCCATAGTTTAGGATTATTTTCAAATCTCGGTGCTCCTGATCCTACTACAGGTCGTCGAGTTGCATCGTCGGTTCTCCTCATCTTGTAGGTTTCTGAATTCTGTATCTTGTGCTTATTAACACGAGAAAGATAATAAGAGGAACAAATTTATGAGTAAATCTTTACCCAGAGGCCTCAGTTTTGTAACTGGGCTCTGATACCATATGTCATACATCCCAATACCATAATTAAACTGATATTACTATAACCCAAAAAAAAAAAAAATTATTTACATCGTCAGCATGGTATGCATACATTTATCACTACGCGGAATAAAGGGGTAACCTTGGCAATGTTTTAATTAAGTTTCTGTTACCAACGCATACCATGATAATGCTATTCATTTATTGATTTACGCATTAATGGTTACCAACCAACTGTTACACGTCGGAACCCACCAGGATACATGGTACCTACATATCTACAGCGGATTTGATATTTTGTGACACCATTGCTTAAATGTAGCCACGCGTCCCGTCTGGAAATTGCCGCGCCATCGATCCTGGTTGCAGATCGCGAGGAAGGAAAAACATTGAATGCCGAGACAGGTGTTCGGCTTCTCGGGATACTGATAGAGATCGGCGGTGGGGATCCATTCCCGCCTTCGATCGTCAATACACCTGCCGATATTTTCTTCAAACCCCAAGTTAGGGTTTCTGTAATTTCATTATTTGGCCGAGACCGACTTGAAAGGTTCTGCTGCGCGCAACCCGACTGCCATGCAACTCCGGCCACCATGGTTGACGAGCAGGTATTAGTTCACCCGAACATACTGTTACACACTGGAAAACTGGCGAAGAATTCCCTTTCATTATTTACCTGCTGTATATTCGTTTCGGTTTTAATCTTGCTACTTATTTATAAGTTCTTTACCCGATTTCAGTGCGATAATGGGTTCTCCTGATATCTTTGGTTTTAATGAATAGGGTCAAGGATTCGATGCAATGGTGAGGGCTACCGATGTAAAACATCAGGGCGGCCTATTTCCAGGTAAGCGCTTTCCCCTTAGCGTAGGTTAAGGTTTCTGTTTGAAGGTAAATTAATACCTCTTCCTTTTGTGTCAGGTGGCTGCGTATATTTCTCAGGATTGGCTCTGTTATAGATTTCCCTGGCTATGAAAACCTTCAATACTCGATACTAGGCATTTTCCTTTTTAAAAGCTTACAGGGTTTATTGAATTCGGTGCTCTCTTTGAGAGGGTTTCCGTCTTCATTTACTGTCTGACTGTAATTGTTCTGGCACAACTCCGAGGGCGGGGCTCTCTTCTGTTATACATAATGTATTCGCAACGTTTTGGTTGCTTCGGTCTTCCAGAACTACCGAGGTCTGCTTTTCTTCTTCTGGGTCCTCCGGAACACGTTTTCATTGCACAAGTATTTATTACTGAAGTGTATATGTGTAAATTTTGATTTAAGTTTAGTTATGGACCGGCCTCGGCTCAGACTGCAAATGTTTTCTGTATTTTGTTATCGCCCAAATGGATTTTATGTTAAGCTTTTCGCTCCCAGAAAGGTGTTATTGTTCCTTTTCCAAGTATGGTTAACCTCCGCTGGGGGTTTGATAAATATTACCATGTGATCCATGTCTTTCACTTGTCATAAGACTGTGGTCTGATATTTGATATTTTTGTTTTTGGGAACGGCATTACGCCAATGCATATATATATATGTTTATTGTTCAGGGATTTTCTTACTGTGTATTAAACAGAAATTGTCTTTCAATACTGTACAATTTATATTAGCAGTTCTGTCTCCAATGTATGCGAATTTCCTATTCACAGGCTTCATTATTTTTGTTAACGGGTTTTGACTTCACATTATATATATATGCATGTTTTTCTCTTCTATAATCTTGGTTTAGCCCGCCTTTCCTCATATAGCAGGGTCGACACTTATACGGGTTCTGCACCATTGAAGGCCATCGATGATCAAATCTTGTTTTCTATTCTGTCAATACTACTGGTAAGGTACTATACCGTCGAGTTCAGTTGGAATTTTGTATTACCGCAAGTAATAAATAAAGTCTTTGTATTTTTGTGACAGCGAGAGGGAACAAATTCACCCTCACACCATATTTGCTTGTTGTATAAATCCACCATTTGATTTCAGTTTCTTTAGAACATACAGTCTCGCTGCTTATTTCATCTTTAGGTTTCTAAAAAGAATTCATTGATTCTTTCTGCCAGCGATTGGTATATTGCGGAAATTGGTTTAAATATAACTCGAGTCTATCCCATTCTCGGGGTCTTGCTTAGATTAATTCTTAACCTTATTTTGTTCAGCGATATATGTACTTCACCTGACAGTATTATTAATAACTTAAGTACACATAATCTTAACAGACAGTATTCGGTTCATTAGCACAATGTTTATGAATCCTAACAGTCGGCGTTCTTTCTGTTAGCCGAATATTTATATATGTTTAATATTCAGGAGATTGTTTTTAAAACTCATTTCTCTCGACTGAGGGTAACACTATTTCTCTTTATTTACTGGAATTATCCCAGAACAGTTCTATAGTTAATGACTGTAACTGATACAGAAAGGTATCCATACTTTTCTAACTATACAGTTGTGACAGTACATACCTGTGTTGACAATGTGGCTTCCAGACCCTCTGTAATCTGAAGAAGATTGCCGCTTGATGCTTGTTTTCCACTCAACCTTGAGACTAGTCCATACAGACTAATCTCCCTCCAAGCTCTTTGCTAGGCCTCTGCCTCAGCAAATTTCATGCACTTTCTGTGCTGGTGCTATCTGGTCTTCACCAGACTTAGCACTACATTCCATATCCTTTTCTTTTCTGCTATCCTCCTATTTCTTTCCCCTGCCTGTTCCTTAACAGCCCCCAGGTCTTTTCTTCCCTCTTCATGTGGAGGATAGGGAAACAGTTAGGGTTTTCTCCCCTTCATAACTGTTTCTTGATAGATATATGTGCATGTATATCTAGTTAAAAGAAAGTCAATCTAGTTGTCCAGAAAATAAAATAACTTCTTAATCCAAGTTATTATGGACAATTTACTCGATTCAGTTTTCAATTTGGAATAATAATATTTTCACTATATATATAAAACTAATAATCTTTGTTTCACCTTTTACCCAAAATGGTAAAACAAATAATTTATTCACCTAGTTATCCAGGTCATTACACCTAGCCTAGCCTACCTTAGTCTACTTTATCCTATCTTATCCTAGCCTGCTATAGCTTAGCCTACCCTAGCCTACTCTAGCCTAGTCTACTCTTTCCTAAGCTACTTTAGCCTACCCTAGCCTAGCCTGTTTTAGCCTACTTTAGGCTAGCCTAACCTATTTTAGCCTAATTTAGCCTACTCCATCCTAAACTAGCCTAGCCTAGACTGGCCTATTCTACTCTAGCCTAGCCTACCTTAGTCTATACTATCCTAACAACCTAAGCTAACTTAGCTTACCCTATGCTCGCCAACTCTAGCCTAGCCTAGCATAGCATACTCTAATCTAGCTTACCCTAACCTAGCCTACCTTAGCGTACTCTATCCTATCACAGTGTAGCCTACTCTAGCTTAGCCTAGCCTAGCTTACTCTAGACTAATCTATTCTAGCCTAGCCTAGTTTACCCTACTCGCCTAGCATAGCTTACTCTAATCTAGCTTACCCTAGCCTAGCCTACCTTAGCGTACTCTATCCTATCACATTGTAGCCTACTCTAGCTTAGCCTAGCCTAGCTTACTCTAGCCTAAACTATTCTAGCCTAGCCTAGTTTACCCTACTCCAGCCTACTCTACTCTACTCTACTCTAGTCTACTCTACTCTAGCGTGCTCTAGAAATTTATACACACATGATGTCGTTGGGCCATATCTTAAAAAACATTTATATTACTATTTAATTTCATAATATAAGTTTTAATAGAAAAACAATATCACTTTATATTATATAAGTTCAAACATTTTTTCATTATATTAATTTAATTAAAATATATACCATATTGTAAAACATAATAACATATCAATTATCTAAATTTTAATCCATTAAAAAAATAAATTAATCTAAATATTATTAATAAAAACATTAGAATACAATAAATTAAATATATAGTATCGATTATAAAAATTAAAAAAACAATTTAAAATAAAATTATATATTAATATCAAATTTAATAAAAATATATATAAAAACTAAACATGTTTAAGATACAAAATATTCACACCAAACTATACTACACAAGTTAAAAAAAACTTATTTAAATAAAAGAAAATTACACTAAAATTTAACTAATGTAAATAAAAGAAAACTTATAAAACAAAAATAATTTAAATAAAACAAAACTTGCAATTACCCTTAAACTACGCCTCATTCTACGAAAACGCATTAAAATGAACCTACACAACTGATATATGCCATTCATCTAAAACAAAGCAAAAAAAATAATACACGCAATTCTCGCGACCGTCAATAAAATAAAACATATTTACTAGTACTCGCGACAGTCAATAAAATAAAGCATATTTACAATCGGAAAAGTTCAATTGTGAACAACTTAAAAATTAAAGTAATTTTGACGTACTATTTCAAATATTACAACATTGATTTTATCAAAGTAAAACCAACATTAAAATAGATAAACTAGATGGATGAGCCACTTGTCTTAGAGTTGTTTGTTGGTTCGTTCCAATATTTATTCTCCCGGTAACCACAACACCAGGAAGGAAGTTTTCGTTTTAAATTTAAACTCTGTCTGCGTCTTTTATCATTTCAGTTTGGTCCGGCCAAGGCAATCTTGTGAAGAAGAGCTCATCAAAAGCGCATGGCGCGTACACCAAGGCCAGCATTATGGATCATCATAAACTTTGTGAGATGACCTATATGAAATCTAGCTGCTTATTTATGTCGATAATGAGGCATTGATGGACATTTGGACTGCCCGGAAATGAGACGAGATTGATGGAGATTTGGAGTGGAAAGGATTTTTTGTTCACCACAGAAGACCCAAGAATCTTGCAAGTTTTTTTTGAAGTGCATAGGATTTTTTTGTTCGCCAGAAAATGAGGCATGGAGATTTGGAGTGCAAAGGATTTTGTGTTGACTGAGAAGACCCAAAAAAAAACTTGTTATGAGGTGTGTGAATCACAGAGAAAAAATAAAATGATGATGTCCATGTGATTTCAAAAAAATAATGATGTTCATGTGATTCTAAGAAAATTGATGATGTCTATGCTATGTCACCTTGCTCAACATCTCTATGGATAGCCATTATCTCCATGGCTATCCATCCATTATCCTAGTAATTTAATGGAAAGATGGGATAATCCATAACTCTCAGTCTAACATTGGCTAAAAAATTTACAGGAAAGAAAACTAAACTGAAATGACTAGGGTTTGCCTTGAAAGTAGAGTTTAAGGGAAATGCACCTGTAGTTGAATCCCGGTTAGTTATCCAGAAAAAGCATTGATTATGCCTTAGCAGCTCAACTCAACTCGCTCTTCGCTCTTCGGTTGGAGGTTCCAATCCATAAAATAATCTAAGAGATCCCTGGAATAATTTTTATGGAGATGAAAGGAATACATGAGATTTGAAATAAAACATTGCAATTGTAGAAATGAACTAAAATGAAACGATGGTGTCTATATGAGAGTAGACAAAAGCAGAATGCAATAGAAAGAAGTCATTACCGTCGAAGAACAGTGACTGTTTAGCAATTCGGTCACCCTTCCGCTGAAGTTGGGAAATTGTTTGCGTCGTCGCCTCTCACTCAAGCATACCCACACGCACAGACTCCTCTCGCTCAAGCATACCCACACGCACAGACTTAGCACACAAACTTATCAGACCACACAAACATATCGGTCCACATAGAAATATCGGACAATACCAATTGACAGATTTCTGCAGTAAGTCTTCTATATATCGTTTCTTTCAACGGATATCTATCTATCTGTCCGTTCTTGAACAAACGTTTCGAAGAAAAATCTCGAGTCGGTTCAAAGTTTTCAACGGATATATGTCTCCTTTCTTGAACAACCGTTTCACAGAGAAATCCATGCTGAGTGGGAAACCGTTTCACAGAGAAATCCATGTTGAGTGGGTAATTCGTCCGGTCATTTTCGGCCATAGTCTCATTCTTTTCAACTTTTTCAAGAACAATTCCGTTATGTTGTGTGGCACGTTGCTTTGTTGTTGTGATAGTGATGGATAACGTTGAATTGTTGTTGTGATAGTGATGGATAACCATATGGTAGTGATGGATAACCGATATAGTAGTGATCATAACCCTGTGACAGCTTTTTAAAACGGAAAAAAGCAAAACGTTACCTAAATTTAGAAACCAGAATATTAAATACATTCTTGAAAATTCCAAAAACAAAACCAAAGTTAGCTATGGTGAAATCGGCTTGCAAGAAATTCCGCTAGCTCTTAACTAAATGTTAAAGTGGATATCTAAATTTAGAACGCTTAATATTAATTACATGTTACACAAACAAATACAACAGATAAATTTGAATTAAAAAAAACAAACAGACAAAAATAATTAACTTTTTAATTTGAATTAAAAAAAAAAACAAACAAAAACAATTAACTTTTAAATTTAAAAAATGTAATGTAAAATATTAAAAGCTAAATTTAAACAAAAAAACACTTAATTTTTTGTGAGGTAAAAGATTGGAAATTTCAAAATTAGTAACACCGAATTGTTGATGGCAAAGTTAAAAGTTAAAATTTAAAATAGCATTGGTTTGCTTTTAAAGTGAAAAATTGGAATTCAAAGTAAAACATAAAATATAGAACCCATTTCTATCTAAAAAATTGTAGTTTGAAATTGACATATAGTAACCTTGTTATAATAAATAATTTAGAACATACCTTAAATGTGGAAGAACAATAAATTCAATCAAATCTACTTGACATATAACTCTATAAGCTAGTTGGGCATACAACCCTTTCTTCTCAATAACATTATGAACTTCTTGAATATGGATCCTAAACTTCAGTAAGAGTATTTAAATTTCTATTTCTGATATCTTTATATTTTGGTGTATGTTGTGAATGGAGATAGTTTTTTCTCTATATTTAAGTTGAACATGAAAACCAAATTTATCAATTTAAAGGGTTTAGTTGATACTAATTAGTTAAACTTTGAATAGAATATGTAATGGAACAACAATTTACATGACAATTAGTATACTTTTGTGTGAGATTTTGAAGGATAAAACAAAGGTGACTACTCTAGTATAACTAAAGTGGCATCATAAGCTTACAAAATCCAAAAAAAGTTGAAGGGAACATAAATTATTTTTCTAATTCAAATTATATTCTTGTTTCAAAAATTATAATGTTTAAGATGGACCAACTAATCTCCAAAAAAAAAATTGAAGGGAACATAAATTATTTTTCTACTTCAAATTATATTCTTGTTTAAAAAATTATAATGTTTAAGATGGACCAACTAATCTCAAAAATTTGTTGTTCTCAAGCATTACTATGGAAGTCTAAATAACTTATTTTTTTTGTATAAGCTATAAATGATTTCTTATCTTGAATTTATTCCTAGACATGTCTATATTGAAACAATCCTTCCAATTATCGTTATCTTGCATAACCAAATCCTAATTCAAATTATCAAAGAAAGTCTATTATTGCATGGTCTATTAACAAAATATAAAATGTTGTGCATAATATTTTTATGCATGATATTCTCTATAAATGTAGACTTAGATGTTTGCAATCATACCCTATTTTTCGGAAACCTAGTCTCTTAGACCTAATCCTCTTCCAATAACCCCACCAAATCAAATTAAACAAACTTTGCACACCATATCTAGTGTAAAAACCTAATCTATCCAGCCCTCTTGGTTGTGATCCTTTGGAGAGAGCCCTCTCCGGCTTGGTAGGGCTAGCTACCAATTCAAAAGACTGGTCTATGGTTACCTCAGCTCGACTCTTCCTTAGCCTTAGAGATCGAGATGAGTGATAACACCCCCGAGGAACCTAGTAGAGACATTGGGCCTAGGTACGTTAAGAATATTTATTTATACATTTTTATTCCTAATCATTTGTTTTTTCCATGTTCTTCTCTTGTAGAAGTTTTAGGCCTGAAGATGGCTCTTCCACTAGAAGATCTTGGCAAGGATAGGGGGTTGTGTTTGGGTTTCTCCACTCTTGTTGAACCATTTGAGTGTGGCATAGGCCTCTCATTTTTTGTTGTTGTTTTCCATGCCTAGAAAAAGTCCTAATGTGTAGCGAGGAGCATATTACTATGAAGGGATAGGTTATTCTGGAGCTGAAATTTGACTTGAGAGCACAACCAATCATTAGAGGGATTTGAACACTTAACCAATTCAATAAGAGATCACTTAGGTAGAAAAGGGAACTTTTCGATGAGGGACATAATCCTAAAAAACAACGAGGTGTTTGCTGATATGGAAGGTTCAATTGTTCATGTTGGTCATACAAGTGGCGTGCTTGCAAGAACTTAATGGAAAATGGGGCTTCCTCGTGGTCATGGGTGCACCCCTAGGAGTAAACATCCAACCGGTGTAAAGGATATTGATCCCCGGAAATATGCATGCATGCTTATCTGCCTATGTATCTTTAGCTTTCATTTACATTTCCTTGTCTTAGCTCTGTTGTCTATGGCCATATAGATAAATCTCATGTATTGTATTTGAGAGCCATAAAATATATATTTTCTTTTCATATTTTGAAACATTTAAGGTTACTTGTTTGGTTAGGTTTCCAGACAAACAATTATTACATCTCCCAGAAATTAAGAAAAAAAAATAAGGAGGGAAAGGAGAGAA
Source organism: Pinus taeda (assembly GCA_000404065.3). Lineage (NCBI taxonomy): Eukaryota > Viridiplantae > Streptophyta > Pinopsida > Pinales > Pinaceae > Pinus > Pinus taeda. Next base: position 3,128 of record APFE030030800.1, on the reverse strand, counting down.
TGCTCGTGGTATTGGAATGTCAAGAAAATACACAAGCCTCCTGTATTAGATATGAAAATCATTAATCGTTTGAAAGGTTAGAAAATGGAAAGAAGACTATTGAATACTTAAATGTGGGTCGTTCTCTTCAAACTAATCTCAATACCATGACAAAAGGGCCAGTGAAATAAAGAGCTCATTTAGAATCAAACGAGAAGGTAGAAATGGGTACCATAAATCCCTGTCCTTGAAAATTGGGGTAAATGGAAATTAGTATCTCCTCCATTGAAATAAGGTTATGCTAACCTCCATACATATTTTTCTTATAAAATAATCTTGGGGCTACTATTAATAGTGCAATATGATACAAAACCGTTTTCCATTCAAAATTCGAAACCCTCTAATTTAGACCAAGGGCTAAATTTCATCGGTAAAATTTTCCATTAAGATTATTTTTTGTTGAAATATGCATGAAAAAAATATTATTATAAATAATCACAATATGGCCTATAATAAAGTTATAATTTGGTTAATTTCTTCTTCTTTTTTTAATCTAGGAAATGTGATAGGTTCTATGTGTTACATGTTTTGATGATTGTCATGGATTAAATTTTATTTGCATTTAAATCCATTTAACTTATATGGCTTCCCTAGTTTGTTAATTTAATGTTAACATTTTCTTTTAACTTAAATTGAAAATAAATTCCAAATTAGATATGCCGATAATTGTGCTAATGAGAAGAATATATCTTTCATAGTTCTAATTTAGTTAATTTCTATGTTTTTTTTAATATATGAAATGTGATAGAAATATTGGGGTAACCATTTTGATGGTTATCATGGATTTAATTTTATTTGTAGTTCGATCAATTTAATTTATATGCCTTCGCTAGTATGTTTTAATTTAATGTTAATGTTTTCTTTTAACTTAAATTCAAAATAAATTCAAATATATATATGCCTATAACTATGGTAATCGTAAGAATAGATCTTCCATAATTATAATTTAATTTCTAGGTTCATCGTAGATATTTGAACCCCATGGAATATGTTTTAATATTCATGGTAATATTGACATATAAATCATAAGATTTTTGAACCCATGGAATATGTTCGAATATTCATGGTAATATTGACATGTCAATCATGAGATTTATGGACCCATGGAATATGTTGGAATATTCATGGTAATATTGGCATATCAATGATAAGATTTATTTTCAAGTTAAATATACTCTAATAATTAAACTATTTCACATTAATTAATTTTAAAAGATGGCATATCATCACATCATATTGGGCATGTGGTATTTCTAATCCAAGGTAATGTAAGAACAATTATTTCCAATTAAAGGATTCCCATAATAATAGTGGGGGTGAATCTACATCGATAAACATAATTTTATATATTATATAACTCCATAATAATAATAATAATATATTTTAGTTAATTTTTATGAATTTTTTAATGCAATATGTATAACGAGGTTAGCTTTTTGATTCTTATCATAGAGTGATGATTGTAGCAGCTTTCAATCCATCTAATTATATGGTCACAATAGTTATAATAAAACCAATAAATCATTATTTAGTCAAAATATTCTATATACATTATTATCTAAGTCAAGTGTTTAGGGTTTAGGAATTATAACACTTTAGTAAATTCTTTTAATAAAAATTGAAATAAAATTTACAAAACACTTTTTAGAATGTTATAAAATACTTAGGGTTTAGGGTTTAGGATTAGGGGTTTATGCTTTAGAGTTTAGAGTTTAGGGTTTATAGCACTTTAGTGAATGTTTTTAATAAACACTTAAATAAAAGTTACAAAATGTTTTTAAAATTGTTATTAAATGCTTAGGGTTTACGGTTTATAATTTAGGGTTTAGGATTTAGGGTTTGGGGTTTTTGCTTTGGAGTTTAGGGTTTAGGGTTTATAACACTTTATAAAATGCTTACGGTTTAAGTTTTATTGGTTTAGGGTTTAGGGTTTGGAGTTTAGGGTTCATGGTTTCACGTTTCTAACACTTTAGTAATTTTTTTAATAAACACCTAAATAAAAGTTACAAAACACTTTTTAAATTGTTATAAAATGCTTAGGGTTTAGCGTTTATGATTTTGGGTTTAGGGTTTGTAGTTTAGTGTTTGGGGTTTATGGTTAAGGGTTTAGGTCGAGGATTTATGGTGTAGGGATGAACCACCCCACCTTAAACGGGTATCCGCTGCGACATAGTACACATAATGAATTGATCCCATAGAGCCTCGAGGAGTTATGAAGAAAAATAAATAAAAGTCAAAAGGTTTATGATGAAGGGTGGAAAAAAAAAGATCGGGGTATCTCATGTACCACGATTTTCTCCCTCCTACACTCACATACCGAGGTGTGGTCTTCTCTTATTATAGATACTGATAAAATTCATAGTTTTTATGGTTTAGGGATTAGGGTTTATAACATTTTATTAAATTATTTTAATAAGCACTTAAATAAAAGTTAAAAATAGTTTTTAAAATGTTATAAAACTCTTATGCTTTAGCACTTAGGGCTTAGGGTTTATAACTATTTAGTAAATGTTTTTAATATACACTTAAATTAGGGTTTAGGTTTAGGTTTAGGTTTTAAGGCTTAGGTTTTAGGGACTACGGTTTAAAGTTTATAACACTTTAAAGATTCTTCTAATAAACACGTAAAAAAAAGTTACAAAACACTTTTTAAAATGTTATGAAATGCTTAGGGTTAAGGTTTTAGGGTATGAGGTATAGGGTTTAGGGTTTGCGGTTTGGGGTTTAGGGTTTGCGGTTTGGGGTTTAGGGTTTAGGGTTTATTGCACTTTAGTAAATTGTTTTAATAAACACTTAAATGAAAGTTACAAATTGCTTTATGAAATGTTATAAAAGGCTTAGGGTTTAGTGTTTCGGATTTAGGTTTTTCGATTTAGGGTTTATAGTTTATAGCTTAGGGTTTAGTTTTTATGCTTTAGGGTTTATAACACCTTCGTAAATTAATTTGATAAAAACTTATGTAAAAGTTACAAAAATAATTTTAGAATGTTATAAAATTCTTAGGGTTTAGCGTTTATAAGACTTTAGTAAATTCTTATAATAAACACTTAAATAAAAGTTAAAGAACACTTTTTGAAATGTTATAAATT